>JAULKR010214094.1:5808-54104 GCA_032356305.1 Prasiola linearis | reverse complement strand
TCCACAGGTCCCGGGCCCTGCGCGCCGCGCTGTCGAAGGAGCCGCTCCGCGACGCGCTGGTGGACGCCGCGGTCGCGCTTGCGGCCGACGCGAAGGCCTCGCCCGCGCTCGCGGGCTCGGCGACGTTCTGGGGGCAGCGGGGGGCGTACGCTATGGTCGCGAGCCAGGCGCGGGCGCTTCGCCCCCTCCTCGTCGTAGCGGTCGAGGTACCCGCAGCGCCGGAGGCGCCCCCCGCGCCGTCCGTCGTGGCGGAGCGGTTCGGCCTGACGCCTCGCCAAGCCGAGGTGGCGGTCCTCCTCGCGGAGCGGCGCACGAACCGGGAGATCGCGGAAGCGCTGTGCATCAGCGTGAACACCGCCCGCCACCACGCGGGGGCGGTGCTCGGCGCGCTAGGCACCCCCCGCAAGGACGTGGCCCTCGCGCTCAAGGCTGACGGCTGACCCACCCCGCCGTCCTATTGCTAGGCGCCTCTCGTACAAGTCAGGGGCATAACCGTTTATCGAGGTCGAGATGATGCGAGGCGCTCCGTTATGTAACGTAGTGGCGCGTTGGGCAGGACGCGCCGTATGTCGCCGCGAGCGTCAGGCACATGATGTAAACGGATTCTCCAGCCGTGCCTCAAGTGGGCATCAACACGCGGACTACAAAATGCAACAACGGTTGATTGATCCTCACTCGGACCGTTCATGACATCGCCCCGTTCGACTCGTCGTGAGCGGCGAGCGAAATCGCCGAGTCCCGCTGCACGAGAAGAGACCGCGCTCGTAAGAAGCGGAGTATCCCGGAGTCCCCCATCCGACTCGCGCCGAGGCCGGAGTTCTTGAAGCTGTTCTTCTCGGCGTCGTACACCACGCTCGTCAGGCTCGCGTCGTTGATGCCGACGGCGCCCGCCTCAATCCGGGCCGCGACGGCGCGCGCGCGGTCTAGGTCCCGCGAAAAGACCGACGCGCTGAGTCCGAACTCGGAGTCGTTGGCGAGCGCGATGCCCTCCGCGTCTGTCCCGAACGGTATCACGGGGATGACCGGCCCGAATGTCTCCTCGCGCATCACAACCATCTCGTCCGTGACACCGGTGAGAACGGTTGGCCGGCACCACAGCCCTCCGCCGAGAGTCTCAACGCGTCCGCCGGTGTGGAGCGTGGCGCCTCTGGCGAGTGCGTCGTCGATCTGCGCCTGAATAGTGGCGCCCTGCCCCTCGAAGATGAGGGGCGGGATTTGGCCGCTGGCGCCAGAGGTGGAGAGCGTGGCGGCCTCGGCCTTTTGGACGAGCAGCGCTAGGAACGGCTCGAAGACCTCGCGTTGCACGTAGACGCGCTCGGTCGACTGGCACGCCTGCCCGGCAGCGCCGCAGGTGGAACGGAGAATGGCGTCGGTGGCGATCTCCAAATCGGCGTCGTCCATTACCAACGCCGGGTCCTTGCCACCGAGTTCGAGGAACGCCGGAATGAGCCGTTTGGCCGCGGCGAGCGCCACTTTCCGACCCGTGCTCACCGAGCCGGTAAAGCAAACGGCGTCGGCCGTGGCCGTGATGGCCTGCCCGGTTTCGGGTCCCCCCTGCACGACGGCGAGCACGTCGCCGAGTCCGGCCGCATCGGCCGCCTCCGCCAGAGGCTCAACAAAGCGCGGCGTGACCTCGCTGGGCTTGAGGAGAACGGAGCACCCCGCCAGAAGCGCCGGGACCGTGTCGATAAGGGCGAGCGTGAGCGGGAAGTTCCACGGGGAGATCACGCCGACGAGGCCGTACGGCACGCGGACCGTCTCGATGCTCACGCTCGGCATCGTCGCGCTCGGGCGCGGCGCTGGCGCCGGGATCAGGCCGGGGCCGGTGTCGGCCCAGCGGTCTAGCGTCCGCATCGCGCCCTGCACCACGAGGTGCGTGAGCCACCGGCGGCCGGTATCGGCCGAGAGCGCGTCGGTCAGGGCCCCCTCCCTCCTTTGAATCTCGTCTCTCCAGAGGCGAAGCGTGGCCGCGCGCTCCTCCACCGAGCGCGCGGCCCAGGCGGGCTGCGCGGCGCGGAGCCGGGCGGCGTGGGCGGCGACGGCCTCTGGCGTCGCAGCGTCGAAGGTGTAATCGTACTCGCCGGTGCGGGGGTTTCGGGCCTGCATGGATCGGGAAAGGGTGTCGTAAGGGCGGGTCGCGCACGCGGCTCGGCGGTGTGAGCGGAGGCGATACACCCTCACGGAGTCAGTACGTTGAAAACAGGGCCGGGTCGATGGGCGCGTTGACAACGGCTTCGGACCAACGGATGTCGCGCTCCAGCACGCCGCTGTAGATCAACCGCACGCGGCCCGCCTGCCGGAAGCGTCCTCCGCCAGAGGCCTCGACCCAGTGGAAGTCGGAGTAGATCCGCTCGTGCCAGCCCTCGGGCGTGTCGAAGCCGACCTGGAGCACGCGGTGGTCGTCTTTCGCAATGGCGAACAGCGTGGTGCTCCCGGCTGGGTCGGTCACGCGGACGCGGTAGGCCGCGTGACCGTCCACGGCGAGATCGGCCAGGCGCTCTACCGCGAAGCCGTCCTCCAGCGCGAAGCGGATGACGCCGAAGCCGAACGCGGCGGACCAGCGCGTCTCGGCGTCCTCCAAGTCGATGGGGCCTCTGGCGGTGTACGTCGTGGTTCCGTCGTACGAGATGAGAAACGTGCGGCTCGCGCCCGCGAAGCCTTCGAAGCGGACCTGCCCGTTGGCCTCGTGGGCCGCGCCGCCCTCGCGGGGGAAGACGCGGTGCATCTTGTAGTCGTCGACCGTGCTCGCGCGCGAGTGGAGGCCGTCTTCGTAGACCGTCGCCGTGCCGCTCAGTTGTAGCGTGCGCGGACGGCGCCACGTCTCGCCGCCAGAGGCCGCGTAGGCACCCTGCACGATAGCCTCGGCGGATGCCTCTGGCGCTAGGGCCGCGCGCGAGGCGCATCCCGCCAGAGGCAGGAGAAGAAGGATCAGCAGGCTACTCCTCATCGGTCTCGTAGAGTTCGACGGTGAAGCCGTCGGGCGTGAGGAGCGTCAGCGCGCGGGCCGTGCCCCAGAGCGGGTCGGCGCTCTCGGCGGGACCGAAGACGATCTCTGCGCCCGAGGTGCGGGCGCGCCGGGCGACGGCGTCGAGGTCGGCGCACGGGAACGTCCACATCGTCAGGCCGCGGTGCGGCGGGCGCGGGGCGACGCCCGCAGGCTTGGGGTCCAGCGTGCGGAAGTGGACGATGAGGACGTGTCCCGTCCTGGCGCCCTTCGCGTACACGATCGAGAAGCGGAAGACCGTCCCCTCGGGGTTCTGCATCGCGCCGGTCTCGCCGGTGGACTCCCACTCGCGGTCGCTGCGAAGCTCCCAGCCCAACACGTCGGTAAAGAACGAGATCAGGGAGTCGGAGTCGTCCGTGACGTAGGCGGTGTAGGCCGGGCCGCCGCGGCCTCTGGCGTCGGTCGGACCGAGTTGCGCCATGCCGTCGCGGCGCGAGATGCCGACGGCGTGGAGGAAGTCGGGCGCGCCGAAGATGGACTCGTGGATGCCGTAGGTGCTGCCGTCGGGGCGCGGCACCTCATACGTGGAGAGCGGGTTGAGCGCGCCGAAGGAGAGGCCGCGCAGGTGCGGATCGAGCGTTTCCAAGTCGTCGGTCGGAAAGCCGAGCGAGAACGGGCCGAGGGCGTGCGGGCTCCACGAGGCGTGGACGCTGGGCGTGACGCGGTCGAGCGCGAGGAGCCGGATCGCGGCCACCTCGGGCACGTCGGGCCGCGTGAGGTGGTAAACCTTCCAGTCGACGTCCTGCTCGATGCCCCACCTCTGGCGGCAAGCCGCTCGCGCCTCTGGCGACAGCGCCAGAGGCCCCTCTATCGTCATGCCGAGGCCGTCGCAGAAGAACAGGCGGTGGAGGTCCAGATCGGCGGTGCAGATCGTGGCCGCGCGGAGCGGTCCCGCGAGGCGGTCGGCGCCGTCAGTGAGCGGGGCGAGGGAGTCGGCCATTGAGAGGAGTGGGAGCGCGGGGGTGGGGAGGGGTTGGTCTCTGGCGAAGGCTGGGAAGCCGGATCAGGTGCAGGCGCCCGTGACCCGCTCCCAGGTTGCCGAGGTTCAGCAGTACGCCCAAGGCCTCGGCGGTTGGCGCCTTTGGCGAGGCGCCCCAGGGAGCGAGGTGGTCGCGCGGGACCGCGCCTCGTAAGAGGCATCGCCAGCCCACGCGTCGAGAGGTGCACCGGTCCAGTCGTTTGGGTCGGAGACAAACGCCGTGACGCGCGTCCAGCCGCTGACGCGTAGGCCTGCGCCTCCACCCGCCTCTGGCGCCAGAGGCTCGGTACGGTCGGATGCGGACGCGGGGCGGCTCACGCGCCAGAGGCCTCGCGGCGGTAGGGGCGCGAGAGGTACTGGCCTGTGGCCTCGCCGATAACCTCGCCCCCGTCGTAGACCTTGCGGCCGCGCAGGAAAGTGGTCTTGACGCGGCCGGTGAGTTCCTGGCCCTCGAACGGCGTGTAGCCTTGCTGGCTCGGCGACTCCGCGGCGCGGACGGTGAACGTCTCCTCGGGGTCGAAAAGGACCAAGTCGGCGTCCAGGCCTTTGGCCACGTCGCCCTTGCCGTCCAGGCCGTAGCGGCGAGCGGGGTTGAGGCTCGTCAGCGCGGCGATGCGGCCTGGCGAGAGCCCTCGCTTGGTGCCCTCGGAGAACAGCCCGGAGAGGAGGTACTCGGTCCCTCCGAAGCCGCTCTTGGCGACGTACACGTCGTCCGGGTCGGCGTCGCCCACCTTGATCTCGTGGCGGCAGCAGGCGTGGTCGCTGACCACCCAGTCCACGTTGCCCGCCAGGACGTGCTCCCACAGGTACTCCACGTCCTCGCGCGGACGGATCGGCGGGTTGACCTTCGCCAGCACGCCCGCCGACGAGTGGATGTCCATCAGCAGGTGGCCGATCGTCACCTCGCGCTTGAACGAGATGTGGGGGAACGCCTCCTGCATCATCAGCGCCGCGTCGATGGCCTTTTTGGACGTGAGGTGCAGGAGGTTGATGTTCTTGCACGCCGTCTCGTGCGCGAGGTAGCTCGCGATAAAGATGGCGAGCCCCTCGGAGTGCGGCGGGCGGCTCGCGGAGTACGCCTCCAGACCGCTCAGCTTGCCCTCTTTGTACACCATCTCGGTGTAGGCGCGCATGATCTCGGCGGTCTCGCAGTGGAGCGAGAGCGAGACGATGTCGGCGATGTCCGGCCTCGCGCTGGCGGCTTTCTCCACGCCGCGCATGACGAACTCGAAGTGCGCGATGTCATACTCCTCGCTCTCGTCGATCATCAGAAACGCCTTCTGATCGGTGGCCTTGCCGTGCAGCCCGTGGCCGCCGTAGAACATGAAGATCTTGAACGAGGTCACGCCCAGCTCGTCGACCGTGTTGGGGATCTCAGCGATGTGCCCCTTGTCCATCGGGGCGAGGTGGTAGGCGTAGTCCACCCAGAAGTTGCCGTCGGAGATGTCCAGCACCTCGGGGAAGAACTCGGCGTGGGGGCCGGTTTTGTTGAGGTAGTACTGCCCCGTCCGCATGTAGTTGAGGCTGCTCGTGACCCCGCCCATCGCGGCGGCTTTGCTCTCGGTCTCGGCGTCCTGCGCCAGAGGCTGGTAGATGCCGACGTGCATGTGGGCGTCTACCAATCCGGGGAAGGCCATCAGGCCCCTGGCGTCGTGGGTCTCGCGGGCGTCGCCGGGCGAGAGGCCTTTTTCGATCTTGGCGAAGCGGCCGTCGGCGATGGCGATGTCGGTCTCGATGACCTCGTCGGTTGCGGGCCGCACGAGGCGGGCGTTCTGGATCAGCAGGTCGTACATGGTCGGGATGGGTCGGTCGAGTGCAGAGGCGGGAGCTGTAAGGGCGTATCGCATACGCCGAGGCTCGGAGACGCCCTCACGGCTGTGGATCCGCGCCAGAGGCCAGCGCGATGGCGCCTCTGGCGGCGAGGGCGGAGATCGCGTCGTCGTCGAGGCCGGTTTCGCGCAAGAGGCTGGCGGTGTCGGCGCCGATGGCGGGCGGATGGAGGCGGAGGCCCATGCGCCGCCCGCCTAGGTCGAGCGGCGTGCGCGGGAGGTCGGCAGTGACGCCAGAGGCCTCTGGGGAGGGCGATGTGGGCACAGCGCGCTGTGCCCCTCCGGGGTCCGTGGCGGCCTCTGGCGAGACCTGCTGCGCGACGAGAGCGCCGGAGGCGAGCTGCGGGTCGGTGAACAGGTCCTCGGGGCGCGCGATGGGCGCGAACGGGATGCCCGCCACCTCGGCGCGGCGGATGACCTCGGCCTTGCTGTGCTGCGCGAGGGTCTGCTCCACGTCTGGGATGAACCACTCGCGGGCGTCGATGCGGTCGTTGTTGGTCGCCAGGCGCGGGTCGTCCAGCCAGTCCGGGCGGTCGAAGGCGTCGGCGAAGGCGCGCCAGTGGCGCTCGGAGATGATGCCGATAAAGACGAGGTCGTCGTCGGCCGTGGGGAAGGTGCGGTAGATGCTCCACGCGCTCACGCGGGCAGGCATAGGCGGGACGGGGTGGTCTACGAGCGCCGAGTAGGCCATGTGCTGTCCCATCAAAAACGCCGTGGTCTCGAAGAGCGCGGCTTTGACGAGTTGGCCCTCGCCTGTCGCCTCGCGCTCGTGCAAAGCGGCGAGGATGCCGATTACGCCGAACATCCCGCCCGTGATGTCGACCACGCTCGTTCCAGCGCGGAGCGGCTGCCCCGGCGGGCCGGTCATGTACGCGAGCCCGCCCATCATCTGCACCACCTCGTCCATCGCGTGGCGCTTCTCGTACGGCCCGGGCAGGAATCCTTTGAGCGAGCAGTAGATCAGCCGCTCGTTGCCTCTGGCGAGGTCGTCGTAGCCAAGCTTGAGGCGGTCCATCGTGCCCGGCCCGAAGTTCTCGACCACGACGTCGCACGTCCGGGCGAGCGCCACGACCGCGGCGTGCGCGTCGGGGTCTTTGAGGTCCACCGCGAGCGACTTCTTGTTGCGGCTGTAGAACGGGAAGTAGCCCGTCCCGAATCCCTTGAGGCGCCGCGTGCTGTCGCCACCGGGCGGCTCCACGTGGATCACCTCCGCGCCGAGGTCGCCGAGCAACAGGCCCGCTGTCGGCCCCATCACGGCGTGGGTGAATTCGAGAACGCGGAGGCCGGTCAAGGGCATGGGGGATCGGGAATGCAGGATGGGAGAGGGATGCGGTCGGCCTCTGGCGCCAGAGGCTGGGTGCGGCGTTCGTAGGGCCGCCCGGATTTAGGAGGACGAAGCCTCTGGCGGCGTGTGGGCTGCAAGCGCGCGGTCGGCGTCGTCCATCGCGCCCTCGCCGTCGAGCACGAAGTCGCCGTGCTCGCGGAGGTAGGGCACGAGCCCGCCCGCGTCCAGGATGGCGAGCATAACCGGCGGCAGCGGCGAGGCGCCGTACGTCTCGCCAGAGGCCGAGACCGTGCCTCTGGCGAGATCGACGATCACCGCATCGCCCGCCTCAATCTGGTGGTCTGGCACCTCTAGAATGGGCAGGCCCACGTTGATGGCGTTGCGGTAAAAGATCCGCGCGAAGGAGCGCGCCACGACCGCGCTCACGCCCGCAGCCTGGATCGCCAGAGGCGCCTGCTCGCGGCTGGATCCGCAGCCGAAGTTGTCGCCCGCCACGATCACGTCGCCCGGGCGGACGCGCTCGCGAAAGCCGGGGTCGAGGTCTTCCAGGACGTGCGCGGCGAGTTGGCTCAGGTCGAGCGTCTTGGTGTACTTGCCCGGGATGATCCGGTCGGTGTCGATGTCGTCGCCGTAGACGTGGGCGGTCGGCAGCGACGGGGGGCCGGGCGGTGGGGACTGTGCGCTCATGACGTGGCCTCTGGCGTGGTGGCCCCTGGCGGGGCGGTGATCTCGCCCGCGATGGCGCTCGCGGCGACGGTCGCGGGGCTGGCGAGGTAGATGTCAGCGCGGGGGTTGCCCATGCGGCCCTGGAAGTTCCGGTTGGCGGCCGAGATGACCGTTTCGGCGTCGGCCGGGACGCCCTGGTGCGTACCCACGCACGGGCCGCAGCCGGGCGTGATAAAGGTGGCGCCAGAGGCCGAAAGCGTCGCGAAGGTCCCGTCGGCGGCGATCTCCTCGAGCACGCGGCGGCTGGCGGGCGCGATCACGAACCGGACGCCAGAGGCGACGCGCTTGCCGCGCACGACCTCGGCGGCCTGGCGTAGGTCCTCGGTCCGCGCGTTCGTGCAGCTCCCGAGGAAGGCGTACTGGACGGGCGTGCCTCTGGCGCCGTCCAGGTCGCGCACGGCGTCGGGCGAGTGCGGGGCGGCGACCTGCGGTGCCAACTCGTCGAGGTCGATCTCGATCTCGTCGACGTAGCGGGCACCGGGATCCGGCGAGAGGTCGACCGACGCCTCGGCGGCCTGCCCCTCTAGCGCCAGAGGCAAGCCCACGGGCGGTACGAGGCCCGCCTTCGCGCCCATCTCGACGGCCATGTTGGCGAGCGGGATGCGGCCCCAGAGCGCGAGCCGACGGACGGCCTCGCCGTGCCACTCGATGGCGCGGTACGTGGCGCCCGCGATGCCCAGGCGGCCCGCGAGGTGGAGCACGAGGTCTTTGGGCGCGACGCCTGGGCGCAGGCGGCCGGTCACGGTCACCTTCGTGGTCTCCGGCACGCGCAGCCAGGTCTTGCCGGTCAGCATGACCGCCGCGAGGTCCGTCGAGCCGACGCCAGAGGCGAACGCGCCGAGCGCGCCGTAGGTCGTCGTGTGGGAGTCGGCGCCGAGGACCAGGTCACCCGGGCCGACGAGCTCCTCGTCCATCATCACGTGGTGGCCGATCCCGCTGCCCACGTCGTAGAACCGGCAGCCGGTACGCGCGGCGAACTCGCGCATCATCTTGTGCAGGTTCGCAATGCGCTCGTTGGGCGCCGGGCTCGCGTGGTCGATCACGAGCACCACTTTGCCCGGGTCCCACGGCACGTCGCCGCCCATCGCCTCGAACGCCTTCAGCGCCAGGGGCGCCGTGGTGTCGGTCGCCATCACGCGGTCCACGCGGCAGATCGCGAGGTCGCCCGCGCGCAGAGCGCGCCCGGCGTGAGCAGAGAGGATCTTTTCGGAGAGCGTTTGCGGCATGGTGTGGCGCCTCTGGCGCCCGTTGGAGCGTGTTGCAACACGCCCGCGGTTCAGGAGGGCTCGGCCTCTGGCGAGAGCGAACGCTGCGGCAGCGCATCGGCGCCAGGGGCTAGAAGGGAATACGTGCGGCCCGAGAAGGCGTGGCCGAGCCGCGCTTCGAGCGCGCGCGTGGCCGCCGCCACGCCAGAGGCGTCGATGCCGGTCTGGACGCCCATGCTGCCCAGCATGAGCGCGGTGTCCTCGGTCGGGATGTTGCCGGTCGCGCCGGGGATGAACGGGCAGCCGCCCATGCCGCCCATCGCGGTGTCGAAGTGCGCGACCTCCCAGCGCAGCGCCTCCACCACGTTCGCGAGGCCGGCCCCGCGCGTGTCGTGGAGGTGGAGCACGAGGTCCGCGCCAGCCTCTCGCGCCAGAGGCCGGACGCGTTCGAGGACGCGCGCGACGGTGACGGGGGTGGCCTCGCCGGTGGAGTCCGCGAGCGAGAGCTGATCGACGCCCATCGCGAGGATGGCCTCGGCCATCTCGCGGACCCTCGCCTCTGGCGTCGGGCCGTCGGAGCCGCAGCCCCAGACGCACTGCAGCCCGGCCCTCACCCCGAGCCCGGCCTCGCGGCCGAGTCGGACCATCTCACGCACCGCGCGAAGCGACTCGGCCACGCTCATCCCCGCGTTGCGCTCGCTGTGCGCGTCGTTGGTAGAGATGGAGAGGTCGACCACACCCACGCCCGACGCGGCGGCCCGCTCGACGCCTCTGGCGTTGAGCGCGAGGCCGGAGTACGTCACGCCAGAGGCCTTCGGGACCGCGGCGCACAGCGCCTCGGCGTCGGCCATCTGGGGGACGCGCTTCGGGTGCACGAACGACGCGATCTGGAGGTGCCGCACGCCCGCCTCGACGAGCGCCTCCACGGCTCGCACCTTCGCCTCGGTCGGGACTACGGCGCTCTCGGCCTGCAGCCCGTCGCGGAGGCCAACCTCGATCAGGGTGGCCTCTGGCGGGAGGTCGAGGCGCGGGGCGGCGCAAGAGGCGGGGGCTACTCGTTCCACGTGCCGTCGCCGCCGAAGTACTCGCGGTAGCCGGTGATCTCGTCGCCGCGCACGTCCAGCGCCACGGCGACTCGGTTTTTGTACTCGCGGTCGCCAGAGGGCAGGCGCATCAGGCCCTCGTCGCGGAACTCGAACACGGCCGTCGCCTCGTTGACCATCACGCCGTCGAGCGTAGCAAAGAGGCCCTCGGGGTAGACCGTCCGGACGTAGCCGAAGAACTCGGCGGCCCGGCTTTTCCCTTCGTTGCGGCCCGCGAACTGGCCGCTCGGGAAGTAGAACACGAAGTCGTCCGAGAGGCGAGCGAGCCAAGCCCCCCACTCCCCCGTCGCCAGGCCCCTGGCGAAGGCGTCGAAGGCCTCTTGCGCGACGCGCCGGACATCGTCGGGTGTCTGCGTCATGGCGCGGCGTCGATGAGCGCCCAGGCGTAGCCGTCGGGCGCGGTAAACGAGAAGGAGCGCTCGCCGAACGCGTTGGTGCCGATCTCGGTCACGCCAGAGGCGCCATTCGCGGTCACGGCCCCGCGCGAGGCGTCCAGATCCCGCACGCGGAGCGTGTAGGCGGTAAGGCCGAGGGCGCCGAGTTTCGCGCCGGCGCGGTGGTCGGGCGTGTCCAGCGTGTCGGGAAAGCGGACGACCTTGAGGCGGCCCGAGCGGTAGCTCTGGAAATCGCCAGGGATCGAGCGCGGGTCGTCGAAGTCGGTCGTGGCGTCGCCGTCGTCCTCGCGCAGATCCCAGACCTCACGCGCACCGGGCCCTGCGGGCGTAAAGGCCTCGGCGTGACGGGCGCGGACGAACCCCAGCGCGTCGTAGAACGCGAGCCACTCGGGATGGTCACCGTGGTGCAGCAAGCCGAAGTGCGTGATCTGGCTCGTTGGGAAAAACGCCGTGGGGTTCACCTCGCCGTACAGCGGGACGGTGTAGCCGAAGCGCTGGAAGAACACCTGGCGGCTCTGCGGGCGCACGAGCAGCATCTCGCGCACGCCCACGAGCGGCGCCAGAAACGGCTCGTTGCCGCCGGGCGCGGCGTAGATCTGCGCCCACTGCGGCGCGATGTAGTGCTGGTCGGCGCCGTCCTCCTCGGCCACCTGCGAGTGGTTCGAGATCCGCGTCACGTCGTCGGTCAGCATCGCGGTCCAGCGGGAGCCCTGGACACGCAGCGGCGCCGTGCCCAGCCCCGGCCCGGTCGGCGCGTCCCACGCCACGAGGCGCACCAGCCCGTGATCCGCGTCTTGGTGGCGCATCCGCACAACCTCGGCGCCAGAGTCGACGCCGTACAGCGCCTGGGCAGCCTCTGGCGCGAGCCGCCCGCTTTCTCCGATGCGGTAGCCGAACTGCGTCCAGTATCGGATCTGCCCCACCAGATCGTCGGTCCCGATAACGGCCTCGAACACGCCGCCGACCACGAGCGGGGCGCTGGCGCCAGAGGCGAGGGCGGGCGGGGTCTGGGCGAGGGAGTCGGGCATCGTGAGAGCGAGGGCGGCGGCGGAGCGCTAGAGGCGCGAGGGGTTAGCGGCGCGCTCGACGTTGGACTCGACGCGGGGCGCGCGGGGCGCGGAGGTCGTGATGCGGTGCCGCCCGTACGCTTTCGCGCGGAGGTCCGAGAGGGCCTGCACGCGCGGGTCCGAGAGGAAAGCCGCCATCGACGCGGCATCGGGGTACGCCAGCAGGGCGTTGACCTCCCAGACCTCGCTCGTGTAGCCGCGCCCGTAGCCCTCTCCCCTGGCGAGCGGGCGCGCCCCTGCCTCGCGCGCCAGAGGCCCGGTCTGGACCATCAGGTCCTCGTAGGCGCCGCGGTCGGCGACCTGCGCCTGCGTGGTGGAGAGCGCGCCGGGGCTCCGCTCTCCGATCTCGGCCTCTGGCGTGAACAGCGCGAGGTGGATGTCGGCGTAGGCCACGTCGCGGTAGGCCTCTTTGATGTGGACGTACTCGGGGTCGAGGAAGAAGCCGTCGGCGTGATCGGCGTCGGGGAACGAGAGGACGATGTTGACGGGCCACGTCTCGGTCGCCAGAGGCGAGCCCACGCCCGGCCCCACGGCCTCGATGCCGACGCGGTAGCGCTGCATGAGCGGGACCGACCCCCTCATGTACTGGCCGTAGGCCTCCTCCGTGCCCGCGTGGTGGCGGCCGAGGATGGTAATGAGAACGGGGTCAGGCATGGTCTGCGGGCGCCAGAGGCTAGGGTGTGGGCGCGGCGGTCTCCGCGAGAGGCATCGCGTCGTCCAGTTCGACCTCGCGGCGGGTGTCGACGGCAAGGGCGGCGAGGAGCGCGAGGCCGACGAGGCCCGCGATGATGCCAAAGCCGAGGTCGTAGGAGCCCGTCCGGTCGAACATCACGCCCGTCAACCAGATGCCCAGACCGCCGCCGATGGCGTCCACGATGGAGATGGTACCGAGCACGGCGCCGACGGCCTTCAGCCCGAAGCTCTCGACGCACAGCAGTTGGAGCAGCGTGTACAGCCCGCCCCACCCCAGACCAACGAGGATGACGGCGAACCACATCGTCGCCGGGTTGACGATCGCGAGCATGACCGCGCCGATGAGCATGACGACGAGGTTGCCCAGGAAGACCGTTTTGTGTGGCAGCCGGTCCGCGAGGAAGCCGAACACGAACTTGCCGACGAGTCCCAGGCCGAACAGCGTGGAGAGGCCCGAGGCGGCCGTCGCGGGGTCGAGCCCCTGGCCTCGGAAGTGCAGGAAGAGGTGGCTGGCAATCGCGAGGATGGCGTAGAACGTGGCGAACGCCACCGTCGAGAGCGCCCAGAAGTTGCGGCTGCGGATGGCCTCGCCGTAGGTCATCCCGCCCGGCCCGGCGTGTGGCGGACCAGCTAGTGGCGCCCCAGCGGGGGCGCCAGAGGCCCCTGACGATGGGCTCGCTGCTGGCGCGATACCATCCGGGTGGGTGCCCTTGTCGCGCGGCCACTCCCTGACGAGGAACAGCGCGAGCGGGATCAGCGCCAGAGGCAGAAACGCGAGCCACCCCATCGCGCCGCGCCAGCCGAACGAGCCCAGAAGCGACGTGTTGAGCAGCGGGAAGATCACGTTGCCCAGGCTCGTGCCCACGAGCGCGAGCCCGATGGCGGTGCCGCGCCGGGCCTTAAACCAGCGGCCGACCAGCATCACGTTGATGACCAGCCCCGCGCACGCCAGCGAGAGGCCGAACAGCACGTGCGCCGCGTAGACGACGGCGAGCGAGTCGACGCGCGTGTACAGCCAGAACCCGGCGCTCAAGAACAACGCGCCGACAACGATGAGCGGGCGCACGCCGTACTTGTCCGCCAACGCCCCCGCTCCAGCGGCTCCGAAGCCCGCGACGATAAACGTCAGCAGGTCGCGAAACTTGAGCGGCCCCACGTCCCACCCGAACTCCTCCAGCAGCGCCTCGTCGAAGACGGAGATGCCGCCGAGCACGAGGCCGTTGGAGATCAGCAGCGCCACGAACGCGGCGAACACGATGATCCAGCCGTAGAAGAGGCCGGAGGAGCGGGCGGGAGTGTTCATCGCGGAAGCGTGTGGATGGGTTGGGACGCCAGGGGCCTCTGGCGGGACTATGCGGGGGCGACGCGGGAGCGCTCGAAGTCCGAGGCCGCGCGGCCGGCCATGGCCTCTGGCGGGGTGACGCGGCGCTCGGAGATGAGCGTGCGCTTGTACAAGCGGTCGTCCTGGAACCAGTGCCAGGTGCGGTTGCGCGCCGTGTTGTCATCTGAGATCTGGATCATCTCGTAGAAGTACACCCCGGGCAGGTCCTTGCGGTCCCACGTCAGGCAGACCGTGCGCCGCTTGTCGTCCATCGCGAGCTCCCACGCCGAGCCGATGATGCGGTCCGTGTCCCACCAGATGCGGCCGTCGCGGTACTTGGCAGGGAAGTGGTTCTCCTCGTACGTCCCGTCGTTCCAGTTGTAGCGGTTGATCTGGTGGTAGTCCCAGTCGCCATCGGGCGGGAAGATGCACGAGAGGTGGCTCTCGCCGCGGCGGATCTCGGTCCCCTCGGCGTCGAGGTCGATGTACGTGCCGACCCACTCGCCTTCGTGGCGCGCGAGGACGGGCATTCCCTCTCGGATGGTCTCGGTCATATCGGGATGATGAAGTGGCCTCTGGCGTCGGAGGCGGATGCGCTCGGGGCGTCGTTAGATGACGCCGGAGGCGTCGAGGTCGTCGATGGAGCGCTGCAGGGTCTCGCGGAAGTGCGAGCGCTTTGGAGAGGCGTTCGCGATGGTGTTGGCGGGGTAGACCGACCCGCTGTAGGCGGCCTGGAACAGCTCCAGCCTCTGGCGCGCGAGCAGGTTGGGCATCCCCGGGCGGCGGCGCCAGCGGCGGAGGGCGCCGAGGTCGAGCTCGGCGTAGGCGGCCATGCTCTCGCCGGGGCCGGTCTCGGCGACCTTGAGGCCGCGGAAGTCCACGATTTGAGACCCACCGTCGGTGCTCGCGGGCGGGACCGGCGTGTCGTAGACGGCGCCTGTATTGGCGCTCACCACGTAGGCGAGGTTCTCCAGCGCTCGCGCCCGCTTGGCGACGTTTTTTGGCAGCCCGTGGAAGCCCTGGGGCTCGGCCGAGGGGTGCAGGAAGACTTCGGCGCCGCGGAGCGCGTGGGCGCGCGCGATCTCGGGGTACAGGATCTCCTCGCTCGCGATGCACGCCAGCCGCCCAATCTCCGTCTCGGCGACCGGAAACACGGCGTCCAGTCCGTAGGCGTCGAGGTAGGCGTCCCACACGTCGTGCGGGGTCGGCGCGTACATCGAGACGAGGCGGCGGTAGCGGAGCACGCGCTCGCCGCCCGGCGCGATCACGAAGCAGCTCTGGAAATAGAGGTGCGGGAACGCGGGGTCCGTGTCGTACGCGTTGCCCGCGAGGAACACGCCCGCGCCAGAGGCCGCCTCGCGGAGCGCGTCGAGAACCGCGCCGTCGTCCAGCGAGACGGCGGCTTTGTCGCGCCACGCCGGGATCGGGTCGCCGAGAGGGAAGCCGGTCAGGACGTACTCGGGCAGCACGACGAGCTTGAGGTCCGGCCCGATAAACGCTTTGCTCGCACGGATCTGCCCGGCGATGCGGCCGATGCTCTCGCGCATGATCGCCTGCGCTTCGTCCCGGTCCGCCGCTCGGTTGACGGCGTGGCAGGCAGCCTGCAACGCGAGGGCTTGGTACGCCTGAGGACCGGGGACGGGGGACTGGGGGCCGCTCATGCCTCTGGCGTGGGTTCGACCGCGTTTACAGGCCCGGCTTCCGACTTCGCGGGGAGCCAGTCGCCGATGCCGTACGGGTCGGCGGCGGGCTGGGAGAAGTGCTCGTGCGCGACCTGCCACTCGCCAGAGGCCTCTGGCGCCCGCTCCATCACGTGCGTGCCGCGGAGGCGCACGACGCGCTCCGCCCCATCCGAGAAGGCGACCGTGAGGTCTACCACGCCTGCGACCCAGGCCATTCCGGCGCGGGCGTCGGCGCGCGGCCCCTCCACCCAGTCGATGGCGCGGACGTGCATCGCGGCGTCGCAGAAGGCGCGCCAGCCGGTGGCGACGGCCTCGTGGCCGACGGTGGTCCAGCGGGGGCCTTCGACGAACACGTAGAGGTCCTCGCGCGGCACGTAGCGCGCGACGATCTCGGCGGCGTCCTTCTCGACCACGGCGCGGAAGTGGGCCTCCACGGCCTGGACGGCCGAGGCGCGAGCGCCAGAGGCCTCTGGCGTGGCTGAGGACTGGGGACCGGCGACGCTCATGTCCGGCCGAGTTCCGCGGCGATCTCTTCTAGCGGGCGATCCCCCTCGGGGTCCTCGAGCGCTTCGAGCTCTTGGTGCACGATGCGGAGCACGCGCGCGATGTACTCGGCGTGCCACGCTTGGCGCTCCTCGGCCTGCGCCTCCGTGGGGACGAAGGACTCGATCTCGTCGCGCGAGAGCACGCCTTTGGCGTCCAGCAAGCGCTCCAGCGTGTCCAGGCGCTCGCGCGCGACGGCGACCTCCCCGGCCACCGCCATCGTGATCGCGAGGACGCGCTCGACGGCGGGGTCGTCGAAGAAGTAGGGGCGTTTGCCGCGCGGCTTGCGGTTGGCCTCGCGGGCGACGTCGATGTCAAAAGCGGTGTCGGTCGTTTCCATATCGGTTGGGGGGTAGGCGGGACCCGGCAGTTAGCCCGTACGCCGACGCCAGAGGCGCGGCGGGGCGCGGCCTCTGGCGGCAGAGGCTATCGTTTCCAGGCGCCGAAGACGTTCCAGACGGCGGAGC
The DNA here is from genome assembly GCA_032356305.1 of Prasiola linearis. Classification (NCBI taxonomy): domain Eukaryota; kingdom Viridiplantae; phylum Chlorophyta; class Trebouxiophyceae; order Prasiolales; family Prasiolaceae; genus Prasiola; species Prasiola linearis. The sequence continues at coordinate 37,805 of JAULKR010214094.1, read as the reverse complement.
GGCCGTGGTCCTCGGGCTCGTCCTCGGGACGGGCGGAGGTGGGATCCTCGTCATCTCGCACGGCGCGGACGCCGATCTGGAGCAGGTCCTCTCGCGCGAACCCGGCGTCGACCATGATCTGGTCCACGTCCAAATCGTGCATCTCGGACCAGAAGGGCTCGTTGTTGTAGAACGCGTCCCAGTCGCGGATGAACTGCTCGTAGAGGTCCATGTCCTCGGTGTACTGCGGCTGCTCCACGTGGAGCGTGAGGCCGCCGGGCGCGAGCATCCGGTAGACCTCGGAGATCATGCGGTGCAGCGCCGAGTTGGAGGTCTCGTGCCAGAACATGATGGTCTGGATGTAATCGAAGTGGCCGTCCGGGAAGTCGAGGTTCTCGCCGTTGGCCTGCACCCAGGTGACGTTCTCGATGCCGAGCGCTTTGGCGCGGGCCTGGGCATAGCGGAGCATAGGCGCGCCCACGTCCACGGCTACCACCTCGGCGTCCGGGTAGGCCTGCGCCAGAGGCAGCGTGTTGTGGCCCATGCCGCAGCCGATGTCGAGGATGCGCTCGGGCGCGAAGCCGGGGTGGCGCGTCTTGATCCACACGCCGACCGCCCGGCCGCCGCCGTCGTTGAGGCCGCCGAGCGCGCCGCCGGTCGTGACGTAGATCCCGGCGTCGTAGTTGGCCGCCGCGGTCACGTCCCCCTCGCCCAGCTCCGTGTGGTAGGAGCCTGGCATGAGGTGGTTGTCCATAACGGTGAGGTAGTGCGGGATCTCGAGGCTGGGATCCAGCTTGAGGTTGGATCCGTCGCCGCCGATCTCACGCGCCTTGTCCGCCAGAGGCCCCGCCTGCCGCAGCACGAGCGAGCGGCCCGCCTGCTGGCGCATCTCCATCGTGTCGCGCCGGAGCGCGCTCCAGAGCTGGTAGAACGGGTCCTCGCGCATGGCGTCGCGGACCTCGCTCCGGTCCTCGAAGTCGCGGCCTCTGGCGTCCTTGAACCGCGGGCGCACGCGCCCGTCGAACGCCTTGCGGTTGCCCGGCGAGACGTAGGCCGCGAGGTGGCGGTTCATGTTGGCGAGGAAGTTGAAGCGGGCGACTTCGTCGTGCGTCGCCTCGGGCATCATCGGGTGTTTTTCGATGGTGTTCCAGTCGGGAGGGGTAGCCATGGTTGAAGTCGGGAGGGGGAAACGCGGAAGTGGGAAGTAGTCCGTTGGGGCGCGGCGTGCCGTGCCAGTTGCTCAGGCATGCCTGTTGCTCAGGGGGGCGCAGCCTCTGGCGGGGCGTCGTCGCCAGAGGTGGGTCCGGCGCCGGCGGCTGTGACGTAGCCCAGCGCCCGGTCGCGGCCGCGGGCCTCTGGCGTGCGCGCGTCGGGATCGCCGAACCCGCCGCCGCCGGGGAGGTCGAGGTGGAGCTCGTCGCCGGGGTAGAGCTTGGTGAGACCCTTTGGCGCCAGCTCCCGCTCGGGACGCAGGCGGGCCGCGCCAGAGGCCCCGTCGTGGCCGCCTGCGAGGCCGGCGGCGCGGTGCTGGGTTTTCTCCGTCAGCAGCGAGAGGTTGACGGGGCCGTCGCCCTCCCAGCGGAAGGCGGTGGTTTGGCCGAGACCGCCCCGGTACTGGCCGTCGCCGCCGGAATCGGGCCGCAGGCTCTTGTCGAGGAACAGGACCGGCATGGAGCGCTCCAGCACTTCGATGGGCACGTTGGCAACGTTGGTCGGGAAGCTGAGCACGCCCTCGCCGTCGCGGTCGGGCCTCGCGCCGTAGCCGCCGTTGAGGAAGAAGTACTCCACGTAGGTCTCGCCTCTGGCGTCCTGCCCGTTCAAAACGACCGACCAGCAGGGGGCGCCGCAGTCGGCCTGCACCTTGCCGGGGACGGCTTGCACGAGCGCGCCGAAGACGGCGGCGTGGAGCATGTTGCCCGTAATGTTTCGAGCGCCGAGCGGGACCGGCGGCTGCGCGTTGAGCAGCGAGCCTGTGGGCGCCGTGACCGTGATGGGCTCGAAAGCGCCGTCGTTGTTGGGCACGTCGGGCGAGAACGCGCACTTGATGGGGTAGGCGGTGTAGGCGTAGACGTAGTTGAGCACGGCGTTGATGCCGAGCGAGTGCGGCCCGCTCGTGCCTTCGTAGTCGACGTGGATCGTTTCGCCCGCGATGGTGACGGCGATCTCGATGTGGACGGGCTCGCCCTGGCCGTCGCCGTCGGCGTCGTAGGCGTAGCGGTAGGTGCCGTCGGGCGCGTCGCGGAGGGCGTCGCGCATGGCCTGCTCGCTCGCGCCGCGGATCTGGGCGCTCACGCCGTCTAGACCCTCCAGGTCCGCCTCGTCCAGAATCGGCGCGAGGCCCCTGGCGGCCTGCTCGTTGGCCGCGACTTGGGCGCGGATGTCGCCGAGCGTCTGGCGCGGCGCGCGGACGTTGGCGGCCACGATGTCGAAGAGGGTGTCGTTGGGCTCGCCCTCGCGGTAGAGCAGCGTCGGCGGCACCATCAGGCCCTCCTCGTAGAGGTCGCGCGCGCCCGCGCCCCAGAGCGCGCCGCCCATGTCCGGCGAGTGCGCGATGGTGCCGACAAAGCCGACGAGCCGCTGGCGGAAAAAGACCGGCGAGACGACGCCGATGTCGGGCTTGTGTCCGGCGCAGAGCCACGGGTCGTTGGTCATCACTACGTCGCCCTCGCGCCAGCGGCTCTCGGGGAAGTCGCCCGCGAGGAGCGCTTTGGTGAGCATCGGCAGCACGCCGAGAAAGCTGGGGACCGAGATACTGGACTGCGCGACCGCCCTCCCCTCGCGGTCCATGAGCACGACCGCGAAGTCGTTGCTCTCGCGCGTAACCGTGGAGAACGCGGTGCGCTTGAGCGCGTCGCCCGCCTCGTCCACGAGCGCGAGCAGGCGCGCCCAGACGATGCTGAGGTCGATGGCCGCCAGAGGCCCAGCGGTGGTGGCGTCGGGGGTCATGCGTTTAGAGTCACGAGCAGGTGGGCCTCCGGCGTCACCTCGACGCGCGAGGCGGGGCCGACGACGAACGTGGACTCGCGCTCCTCGACGATGGCGGGGCCGTCGAAGGCGTCGCCGGGCCGGAGGGCGTAGCGGGAGAGGACGGGGCAGTCGACCGGGCCGTCGTGCTCGGGGAAGCGGACGGAGCGGGTACGCGTAGCGGCGCCAGAAGCCTCTGGCGCGGACCCCGCGTCGCCAGAGGCCTGCCGGGCCTCGACCTCGGGCGTGGGGCCGCTGACGACCACCCGCCACGTCACGCTTTCCAGCGGCACGTCGTCGATGCCGCGGCCGAAGCGGCGCTCGTAGGCCTCGCGGAAGCGCGCGCCGATGTCGCCCAGGCGGTCGGGGCCGAGCGGGCCGTCGGGGAGCGCGACGGCGACCTCGTGGCCCTGGCCGCGGTAGCGCATCTCGGCGGTCCGCGCGACGCCGCCGTCGTGCACGCCAGAGGCCGTCAGGAACTCGCGGCCTTCGGCTTCCATCGCGCCGAGAAAACCGTTGATGCCGTCCCAGTCGGCGTCCGAGACCTCGCTCACGAACGAGCGCGTGCGCTCCGTGGCGACGGGCGAGACGAGGAAGCCGAGCGCGCTCGCGCAGCCCGCGCCGACGGGCACGAGGAGCCGGGTCACGCCCAGCCGCCGCGCGACTTGGAACGCGTGGACCGGCCCGGCGCCGCCGAAGGCGACCATCGTAAACCGGCGCGGGTCGTGGCCTCTGGCGAGGGTGTGGGTCCGCGCCGCGCTCGCCATCGACTCGTTGACGACGCGGTGGATGCCGAGCGCGGCGTCCTCCACGCTCAGCGCCAGAGGCTCGGCGACGTGGACGCGCAGCGCCTCGCGGGCGGCCCCCACGTCGAGCGTCATCGCGCCGCCGAGGAAGTAGCCGGGGTCGAGGTAGCCGAGGACCAGATCGGCGTCGGTGACCGTCGGCCGTTCGCCGCCGTGGCGGTAGCACGCCGGGCCGGGCTCGGAGCCGGCGCTCTCGGGGCCGACTTGCAAGAGCCCCAGGCCGTTGACGCTCGCGATGCTGCCCCCGCCCGCGCCGATCTCGATCATGTCGATGACCGGGATCCGCACCGGCAGGCCCGAGCCCTTCTTGAAGCGCTTCACGTGGGCGGCCTCGAACTCGGTCGTGATCTCGGGCGCGCCGTCCACGACGAGCGAGGCCTTGGCGGTCGTGCCGCCCATGTCGAACGCGAGGAGGTCGCCTCCCGCGGAGGCGCCGTCGCCGGAGGCCTCCCGCGCCGCGAGGTCGTGGCCGAAGTACGCCGCCGCCATCGTGCCGCCCGCGGGTCCGGATTCTAGGAGTTGCACGGGCCGCTGGCGCGCGCCCTCGACGGTCGTGAGACGGCCGGAGGAGACGACGATGTGGAGCACGCCGCCGAAGCCTTCGTCGCGCAGGCGGCCTTCCAACCGCGCGAGGTAGCGGTCGGTGACGGGCTGCACGTAGGCGTTCATGGCCGTCGCGCTCGTCCGCTCGAATTCGCGGATCTCCGGCATCACGTCGCACGAGAGCGACACGTACAGATCCGGGTGCCGCTCGCGCAGGATCTCCGCCGCGCGGCGCTCGTGCGTCGCGTTGGCGTAGCTGTGCAGGAAGACGACGGCCACGCTCTCCACGCCCGCCTCCACCAGCTCGTCCGCGACGCGGGTCAGCTCGCCCTCCGCCAGAGGCGTTCGGACCCGGCCTCTGGCGTCGACCCGCTCGGTCACGCCGAAACGGAGGTCGCGAGGGACGAGCGGCTCGGGCATCACGATGTCGAGATCGTAGATGTCGTAGCGCAGCTCGCGGCCCAGTTCGAGCACGTCGCGGAATCCTGCCGTCGTGATGAGGGCCGTTTTCGCGCCCTTGCGCTCGATGACGGCGTTGGTCACGAGCGTGGTGCCGTGGACCACGTTGGTGACGCCAGAGGCCCCGACTCCCGCTTCGGCCAACACCTCGCGCATGCCGTCGACGATGCCGTCGGTCGGGTCGCCGTAGGTCGTCAGCGTCTTGCCAAAGCGCACCGCCCCAGAGGCCTCGTCCAAGAGGACGAGGTCGGTAAAGGTGCCGCCGATGTCGATGCCGAGACGCATGAGGGACAGAGGGAAAGGCAGAGGGGATCCCCCTCTACTAGTGCATTTCTTCGCCGCCGGAGACGTTCATCGCCTCGCCGGTGACGTAATCCGCTTGGGGGCTGGCGAGCCACGCGCAGGCCTTCGCGATGTCCTCCACCAAGCCGACGCGGCCTAGCGGGATCCGGTCGCGGATGCCTTGCAGGTAGTCCTCGTAGGACTGCCCGCCCGCTTCGGAGAAGAACGAGTTTTGCCAGTCGCCCAGGCCGGTCGTGATGTGGTTGGGGCAGACGGCGTTGACCGTGATGCCGTGCGGCGCGAGCTCGACCGCGTTGGAGCGCGTGAGCCCTACCAGTCCGTGCTTGCTGGACGTGTACGCCGCGGCGAACGCGAAGCCCGACTTCGCCGCTTGCGACGCGATGTTGATGATCCGCCCGCCCTCGCCTCTGGCGATCATGTGCCGAGCCGCGTGCTTGGTGCCGAGAAACGGCCCGCGCAGGTTGACCTCCAGGACCGCGTTCCAATCCTCCAAGGGCGTCTCGGTTACGGGGCCCATGAGGTAGCCCACGCCCGCGTTGTTGACCAGAATGTCGAGCCGCCCCCACTCGTCCACGGCGCGCTGCATGAGCGCCTCCACGCTGGCCTCGTCGCGCACGTCGCACGGGACCGCGACGCACTCGGCGCCCGCGTCGCGGATCTCCTGCGCGATGGCCTCCATCTCATCGGTCGTGCCGATGTGCGCCTCGGCGAACTGCGCCTCGCCAGAGGCCCGCCCCAGGTCCGACAGCACCACGTTGCAGCCCTCCGTCGCCAAGCGCTTCGCGATGGCCTCCCCGATGCCCTTGCGGCGCCCGGATCCGGTGACGACGGCGACGTGGTCTGAGAGTGGGTACATGGTGCGTGGTCGTGGTGAGGGCGGCTCGCGAGCGGGCCGAGGCGCTAGGGACGCGGTGTCAAATGTGGTCCGCGAGGATGAACACCGGGTCGTCCGCGAACTGCTGGAACTCAGCGGCGGTCTTCTTAACGGTCTCGCCGGCCATGTCCTCGCCGAAGGCGTCCATGTCGTTAACGGCGATGATCTCGACGTACTGGTACGGCGGCGCGTCGTCGGACATGAGGAGGCCCTGGGACTTCAGCACGTCGAAGCTGTCCACGGAGCCCAGTCCGGTTACGCCGGGGATGTCGGTCTCGCGCGCCCACGCCTCGTAGGCGTCGGGCTCGATTCCATCGCGGAGGTTGAAGAGAACGATGAGGCTGGGCATAGGAAGAAGGGTCAGGGTAGATCCCCGTCGGGGCGTACCGCACGCCCCTGGGTTCAGAATGGAGATAACGCCAGAGGCTAGTCGTCGCCGCGCATCCCGGAGAGGAAGGCGGCGGAGGAGGGCTTGAGAAGGGCTGTGAGGGACGTGAGCACGAAGCCGACGCCGCGCTCGACGAGCGCCCGCGCCTGCGCGCCGGTGCCCGCAACGGTCCCGACGAGCTTTCCCCCTTCGATCACGCGGCGCTCGACCTCGTCCAACGCCTCCTTAACTTCGGGGTGTCCCGGCCCGTCGGTGAAGCCCATCGACATGGCGAAGTCTCGCGGGCCGATCACGAAGCCGTCCACGCCGTCCACGGCGAGCATGTCGTCCAACACGTCCAGGCAGGCGACGTCCTCGATCTGCGGGAGCACGACGGTCTGCCGGTTGGCCTCTGCCACGTAGTCCGCCTGCGACTGCTCGCCCAGCATAAACGACGCCGCGCGGACCGGCCCGAGGCCTCTGGCGCCGAGCGGCGGGTACTTGACGGCGTCCGCCAACGCCTGCACCTGATCTGCCGAGGTGATGCCGGGCATCATGACGCCGCCCAGACCCGCGTCCATAAACTGGAGGATCGACTTGGGGTCCATCGTGCCGATCCGCGCCAGAGGCGTGATCCCACGCCGCTCGCAGCCCAGCACGACCGCTTCGGCGTCGCGCGGGCTGGCCGTCCCGTGCTCGCAGTCGAGCATGAAGAAGTCGAAGCCGAGGAGCCCGACGGTCTCCGCCAGCGGCGCGTCGGCCTGCGTGGCGAGGACGCCCACGACGGGTTCGCCGGCGTCGAGCTTCTGGCGGAGGGGGACGCTAAACAAGTCGGGAGGGGGGAACGTGCGGGGGAGAAGAACGGCCTCTGGCGCCAGCAGCTAGCGGAGGTCGGCGAGGCTGTCGGTCGCGATTTTGTTCTGGATGTACTTCACGAGCCCGCCCGAAGCGGAGATCTCCTGCACGAACGGAGGGACCGGCGCGCTCTCGATGCTCTCGCCCGTGCGGAGGTTGGTGACGCGCCCGCCCGCCAGGTCGACCTCGATCTCGTCGCCGGTCTCGACCATCTGGTTGACGCCGCGGCAGACCACGAACGGCAGCCCGTAGTTGATCGCGTTGCGGAACTGAAGCCGCGAGTGGCTGTCGGCGAGAACGGCTTTGATGCCCGCGCCCATGAGCCCGGCCACGACGTGCTCGATGCTCTTGCCGCCGCCCGCGAAGTTGTGGCCCGCGACCACGAACGAGTAGCCTCTGGCGGCGAAGGCGCCGTCCTCCGCGAACTCGTCGCCCACGCCCTGCATCACCCAGCGCGCGTTGTCGGCTTTGTCGACCGGCTCGGTCCAGTGCGGCTGCGTGATGATGTCGTACGCGAAGACGTATTCCTGCGCGACCCAGGCGGTGCCGCGGAGCGGTTCGGACGGGGGGGCTTCGTTGTGCATCTGGGGTCGTGCGGGGGAGCGCCAGAGGCCTCTGGCGGGGAGCGGTGCGCCCTTGGCGCCAGAGGCTAGGCGGGGACGGGCTCGGCGATCTCGCGCGGGTCCGCGATGCAGCCCGCGAGGGCGGAGGCGGCGGCTACGGCGGGAGACGAGAGGTAGATCTGGGCCTCTTTGGAGCCCATGCGGCCTTTCATGTTGCGGTTGCCTGCCGAGAGGACCACGTCGCCGTCGCCCGCGACGCCCGTGTGGATGCCCGCGCAGGCGGCACACGAGGGCGTGTCGACCGCCACGCCGGCACGGACCAAGTCGGCCACGACGCCGGACTCAATCGCGTCCAGGTAAACCGTTTGGCTCGCGGGGACCACGACCATGTTGACGCGCTCGTGGACCTGCTTGCCGCGCAGGATGTCCGCGAGCACTTGCAAGTCCTCCAGCCGCCCGTTCGTGCACGTGCCGACGAACACCTTGTTGATCTCGATGCCCGCGACCTCGTCCACGCGGACCGTGTCGTCCAGCTTGTCGGGCTTGGAGACCATCGGCGCGAGGTCCGTCACGTCGATCTCGTACTCCATGTCGTAGGCCGCGTCGGGGTCGCTCGCCAGAGGCTCCCAGTCGCCCCTGGCGCGGCCGTCGAGGTACGCCGCGGTGGTGTCGTCGGGCGCGACGATGCCGTTCTTGGCGCCCAGGTCGACGGTCATGTTGCAGAGCGTCATCCGGCCCGGGACGCTGAGCGCGTCGATGGCCGGGCCCTCGTACTCCAGCGCTTTGTAGATGAGGTGCCCGTTCCAGTGCATCATGCCCATCACGTGGATCGCGAGGTCCTTCGCGCCGATCCACGGCTGCCACTCCCCCGTCACGTGGAACCGCACCGAGTCCGGCACGCGGAACCAGCACTTCCCCGTCGCCATCGCGACGGCAGCGTCCGTCACGCTGACCGCGTTGCCCAGCGCGCCAACGGCGCCGTAGGTGTTCGCGTGGCTGTCCGTGCCGACGCTCACCTTGCCGGGCAACACGTGGCCCTGCTCCACCATGATCTGGTGCGCGATGCCCTGCCGCCCGAGGTCGTAGAAGTGCGTGATGCCGTGCGCGCGCACCACCTCGCGCCACTCGTTGAGCATCGTCGCGAAGCGCGGCGTCGGCGGAGGCACCAGGTGATCGCTCACGCAGATCACGCGGTCCTTGTCCCACACCTCGGGCACGCCCAACGAGTCGAAGAGGTCGAACGTGGACTTGCCCAGGTAATCCATCGTCATAACGGAGTTGACGTCGGTCCACACCAACTCGCCGGGCGAGACGCGATCGCGGCCGCTCGTGCGGGCCATGATCTTCTCCGTGATGGTCATCGGCATGGGCGCCTGGTGTCTAGTGGTCCAATGGTATGACCATTGTACGCCGCGCCTCTCCCCATGTCAACCGCTCGGCGCCAGAGGCGCATGCGTTTCCTCCGGTGGTTTGGGGGCCCTGGCGCGAGGCGCCGGAACGTCCGCACGCGCGCGAGGTTGGTCACCCAACCTCATCCTTATGGCTCAGTCCTACAAGCCCATCCAGCCCCGCGGCCGTCTGTACCTCGACATCGTCGAGCAGATCCAGGAGATGATCGTGTCGGGCACGCTTCAGCCCGGCGACCAGCTCCCCGCAGAAAGACAGCTCGCGGAGCAGTTCGGCGTAAGCCGGACGGCCGTGCGCGAGGCGATCAAGTCGCTCGCGGAACGCGGGCTGGTGGACATCCTGGTCGGGCGCGGCACGTTTGTGACCTCGCCCTCGCACGAGCACGTGGTCGAGTCGCTGACGCTGCTGCTGCGCGTCGAGGCGAGCCCTATAGAGGACCTGCAAGAGGCCCGAACGCTTGTCGAGGTGCCCGTCGCTGGTCTCGCTGCGCTCAACCGCACGGACGCGCACCTCGACGTTTTGGAGGCCCGCCTCGCGGATATGGAATCGTCGCTGGACGACGTCGAACGGTTCGTAGAAGCCGACACCGCGTTCCACGTCGAGTTGGCGCGCGCGACGGGCAACTCGGCGCTCGTGCTCCTCACGCAGGCGCTGACGGCGCTGATCCAGAAGGAGCGCACCTTCATGCTACACTTCCACGAGCAGGAGCTTCGGGCCGCTATCGAAAGCCATCGCGATCTGTTGGAGACCGTCCGCGCCGGAGACGCCCAGGCCACGCGGGCAGCCATGCAGGCACACCTCGACCGCGTCGGGGACCGGCTGGAAGCCATCGAGCCGCCGAAAAACGGCGCGTAGCCTCTGGCGACGGGCGGCGTCTTCGCGTCGCGCCAGAGGCTTGGCGCCACAGGCCTAGCGCGCTCCGCTCTCGCGCGTGAGGCCGACCTGGATCCAGCGCATGTTTACACCGATGCGGCTCGCGCCCGGGTCTGCCCACGTATACGCGAAGGCGCGGTCCTCGCCCTCGCGGTAGAGCGCGAGCTTGAGGATGGCCGCCTGCGAGGCTTGATAGACCAGTTGCGCAAGCTCGACGGTGATGCCCGTGTCGGTGCCGTCCTCTAGGACTAGCCTCCGGCGGTCGCCTTCGTCGTGCAGCGTCAGTCCGCGGACCATGACGAACGCACTGTCCGGTGCGGGCTCTATGCTCCGCGATCCATCGGCGCGGAGGACGGCCCAGCCGGAGAAGGGGTCGGCGCGGCGAAGACGCTGAAACTCTCCGCCAGGGTGGCTGAACACGTACGCTCCGCCTCCAGTCGACGCCTTTTCGCGGAACCACGTCTCGTCCTCGTCCTGATAGAGATCAAGCGCCAGCGTCAGCCCGGGACGCGCCGCGACGCGACAGGCGCCGGGACGCGTGCTGCCGCGGAAGGCGTCGCCCTCGCGCGTCCAGTAGACTTCGCAGCCGGGGTACGCGCCCAGCATCTCTAGCGAAAGCCCATCCAACCGCTCGGGGTAGAGGTGCGCGTCGAGAACCGCGTCGTCGTCGGGGAAAGTGTACATCGATAGCACGACGCTTCCCGCCTCGGCGCCCTCGCCAGAGGCGAAAGTGTAGAGCCTCTGGCGGAAGACGCGGTCGGTGTCGCCATCGCGGTACTGCTGCACGTAGAAGACGTTCTCGCTGATGGCGGGCAAGTCGACCGGGGCGAAGATGGAGTGGACGTGCTCCTGACGCAGCGAGTCCGCGAGGCCATCTTCGTTTTCCTGCCACACCTGGAGGTTGTTGTCGAACCGCCCCGCGACGTAGCGCATCATCAGGTCGAGGTCTGCGTCCTGCGCCGCCAGAGGCGCGACGATGGTCAGCGCAAGGAGCAGGCAGAGAAGTCGGGCCATGGCAGATCGTTGGTGTGGTGTCGGGATACGCCCGGAACGTGGCGCCAGGAGCTGCGTCGCCCGAGCGCGCCCCGCATTCGGCGCCAGAGGCTGCCTCTTGCGTGCGCGAGGGAGCGAGCGGTAGAATGGTCATACCAATCTACTCAACGCTATGCGCCCTCTCGTTCTTGCCGCCACGGTCTTCCTCGCTGGATGCGCCGCTACAGCCCCGCCCGCCACTGCTCAGCCCATCGACATCGACACGCCGGAGGGTGCGCTGTTGGCGATGCGCAAGATTCAGTGCTCGTTGGTGGATGGCGAGCCCACGGTTTACTTTTTCGAGGGCAACGCGTTCAGCCGCGTTCCCGGCGAGCGCGACCGGCTGCTGTTCAGCTACGAGGCGTTTAACGTCCGCACGTGCGTCTCCACGCCCGACGGCGGCTTCCGCATCGTCTCGCGCGAGGCGCTCTTCTACCAAGACCCGCGCACGGGCGAGATCGTGGACACGTGGACGAACCCCTGGACGGATGAAGAGGTCGAGGTGCTGCACGTCGCCAACGACCCGGTCAACAACGGCTTCGCGCCGGAGGGCCGCCGCGGACCGTTCTCGCTCGGCGCCACGTTCGCCGACGGCACCGGCTGGCTCCGCTTCGAGGTGCCGCTGTTTTATACCAACCCGCTCGGCGGGGAGTACCAGGAGTACGTCGGCGGCACGTACCAGGCCATCGAGATGTTCACCTTCTTTTTCGACACGGCCGACGTCTCTAGCGCCGACGACGACGTGGCCGAGGGCACGACGGTCGCGTGGAGCCGCGTGGCGCAGTGGCTGCCGTGGATGAAGATGGGCGGGCGCGTCGGCTACATGGTGTTCTCCGGTGCGGGCAAGCGCCTCGAAGGCGGCTACGCGGACCTCCCCGCAGGCGTCCGCGCCACGGTCGAGTCCCGCTACCCGGCGTACACCGCGCCGCCGCCGCTCGACGACGACCGGGAGAACGCGACTTCGTGGACGGTCTTCAAGGAGTACATCGATACGCAGCGCGGCTCCGAGTAGCCCTCGCCTCTGGCGACGCCTCCCGGCCTCCGCCGACATCGTGCGGCGGGAGTACGCCAGCGGCGACGTACGAGGGCTACGACGTCGTCTCGTGGCTCACGCCGAGCGTTGGGCTGGTCCGTGCCGAGGGTGCGCTGCTGTGGTGCGACGCCTCTGGCGCAGAAACGAGGCGCGTGCCCGTCGGCGCCACACTCGCCCGCGCGGTCAACGGCGGGCGCGAGGCGGCGGTACAGCAGGCTTCTGGCGCCAGAGGGAATGCAAAAGGGGCCACCGCTTCGATGGCAGTGGCCCCGGTGTCGCGCGATTGCGCCAACGGCTAGAACTCGAACTGCGCCGTGAAGAGGAAGCGACGCGGGAGCTGCGGGATGCCCGTGAGCAGGACCGGGTCGCCGGAGGCGTTCGTTCCGTCGGGCGTGAGCTGCGCCTGTGCCAGGCCGTCCGCGTTGTTGCTTACGTAGAGAAAGCGGTACGCGTCGTCCTGGTTGAGCGCGTTCTTGACGAGCACGCCAAGCCGGACGGCGTTTCCCGCGAACGGCACGCGGGCGTAAGCGCCCAGGTTCATGTTGATGAAGGTCGGTTGCTCGTAGATGTTCGTCGCGTCGAAGAAGCCGCCGAAAAGGCCGTTGACGAGACCGTTGAAGCCGAAGTACTCCGCGTCGTAGTTGACGATGAGGTTGCTGATAACGGGCGGCACGCGGGTAAGACGGTTTCCCTCCAAGTCAATGATCTGTACGGGGTTGCCGTCGTCATCTACGACGGGCGTGCCGTCCTGGTTGACGGCCTGACGGACAACGTTGCCATACAGGTCGCCGTCTGGATCGGCGCCGCCGAGGGGAATCTCGAACTCGGTGAACCGAGCATCCTGGAACGTGAACGAGGCACGGGCGAAGAGGCCCGGGATCGCGCTCGGCGTAGCGTTGGCACCTACCTCGAAGCCAACGATGCGATTGCTACCGAACGGCTTCTGCACCGCGATGGCGCCCTCGTAGACCGTCGCGAGGCGGTTGTCGATAAACGTGTAGAACGCCGCGGCGTCCACGCCGAAGCCACGCTGGTTCGTCCGCACACCGATCTCGGTGTTGTAAATCACCTCGTTGTCGTCGATCGGCTGGATGTAGTTCGGTGAGCTGGGGTTGTTGGTCCCAGGGTCCGCAGCCGAAAACGCGGAGTAGTCTGGAGCGCGGAAGGCGCGAACGATGTTGCCGTACACGGCGGACTGCTCGGTAAAGCGGTAGTTGGCCCCAAGCGAAGCGCTGAAGTCTTGGAACTCCTCCACGCGGTCGACCACGGGCGGGTTTAGCACGGGGTCAGGATCGGGCGAGTAGAAGCCGTTTAGCTTGATCCGCACCACATCGTAGCGTGCGCCCAGGTTCACAGAGAGGTTGTCACCCACCTCGATCTCGTCGCCAACGAAAGCGGCGTATACGTCTTCCGTATACCGGTCGATGCGAGACTGCCCTCCAAAGGGAGGTGGCGTCGCATCGAGAAAGGACGGGGGGCCTCCGAAGAACCCGATGTCCAAATCGTCGGCGTCCGCGTTAGAGAGGTAGAAGTACGAGTACGTCTCCGGCTTGAACCACGCGAAGGAGCCGAAGCCGCCCGCGGTGATGCGGTGCTTGGTCGCGCCAGAGGCCAGGGAGTAGGTCAGGCGCGCGTCGTGCTGGACGTCGGAGTCGTTGCCGTCGCCGTCGATGAGGATTCGCGCGTTGAGCGGCACGCCCGTGAACGGGTCCGTGGGGGCGAGGCCGGTGTTTCGGGCGCCTGCTCCGTAGAAGGTGGAGATGCCGAGGTTGAACTTCGTGCCGTGATCGTAGCTCTGGAAGCGAGCGTTGTTGGAGAACTCCAGCCCGCCACCGAGGTCGGCGTTGAGGCGGAGACCGACCTGCCCGCCTCTGGCGTAGTTGCCGTCGTTGTTGGCGTCGCCCAGGTTGCGCGTCTCGCTCTCGCCCGGCTCGTCGGGGTTGTCGTAGTTCGGGTTGGTGACCGTGATGTCGACGTCGTCGAGGATCGGGTCGTAGAACGAGTCCGTCACGTCCCATCCCTCGGCTGGCTTGAGGTTATCCAGCCGGTACGGGATGTCGATCATGTTCTGGATCGTCACGTTGGTGACGAGGCCGTAGAGCCGGACCGAGGAGTTGTCATTGGGCGAGAGCCAGTCGAGGTTGATGCGGCCCTGCGCGCCGCGGTCGCCGTAGCCGAGGTCGCGGTAGCCGTCGTCCTGCAGGAGGAAAGCGCTCGCGTTGTACCGCAGCGTGGGCGAGATGGGGCCGTTGACGTTGGCGTCCAAACGGACGTTGAGCGCGTCTGAGCCCTCGAAGTTGGGATTGTAGTAGGTGAGGCGGGCCGTCCCGTCGTGGGTCACGCCGCCCGTCTTGGTGATGACGTTGAGCGCGCCAGCGGCCGAGGAGCGGCCGAAGAGCGTGGCCGAGCCGCCGCGCACGACCTCGACGCGCTCTACGCCGAGGTCGTAGCCGAACGCGAAGTCCGGCGGTCGCGCCGTGGTGCCGCCCGTTGGGAGGCCGTCGAGGAGGATCCCGGTGTAGACCAGGCCGTTGCCCTCGCCGTCAGGGAAGCCACGGATGAACACGCTGCCTCTCATGCGGCCCTGGTTGGAGGACGTGAACACGCCCGGCGTGCCGGTGACGGCCTCGGCGATGCCCTCGGGGCGGGTCACCTCGAACTGCTTCGGCCCCACGATGTCGATGGACTGCGTGGCTTCGAGCCTCCGCACGGGCTGGCGCGTGGCCGTGACCACCACGTCGTCGAGTTGACCCACATCGGTCGCCATCCGCACGTCTAGCGTGTTGCGGTCGCCGACGGCGATCTCTTGCGTGAGGTAACCAACGGACGTGAACACGAGCACAGCGTCGGCGCTGCTGACGCGGATGGAGTAGTTGCCCTCCACATCGGTCGCCGTGCCGGAGGCTGTGCCCATGACGCGGATGTTGACGCCCGGGATGGGAATGTCGGTGTTCTCTTCAGTGACGGTACCCGTCACCTGGCGGCTCTGCGCCTCTGCGACGGGCGACGTCAGAAACGCCAGAAGCAGGAGGAAGGAACCGAAGACGGCGCGTGAGGCAAGGGTCATGGGGAGGGACGACGAGTGAGAAAAGCAGAGTGGTCCAATGGTCTGACCACTGCAAAAGTAGGCGGGCGCCGTCCCTCTGTCAAGCGACGGCGAAGCAACGGCGTGACCGGCCCCCGCCTCTGGCGGAAGCGCTCCCGCCAGAGGCCCTCGTATTTAGGCCAGCCGCACGACGACCTTTCCCACGTTGCGCCGCGCAAACACGTGGTCGGCGGCGTCGGCGATGGCGCCGAGCCCGGCGAACGGCTCGGGATCGGTCATCACCTCGATCTCGCCCGCGGCGTGCCACGCCAGAAGCCTCTGGCGTGCGGACGCCTGCGCGTCGGCGTAGAGCGCGTTCATAAACGCGTGGACGCTCGCGCCTTTCCAGTAGAGCGCCTCGGGCAGACGCGGGCGGCTCACGACCTCGCTCGTGCCCGCAGCGAACTCCGCCGCGCGGCCGATCACGACGAGCCGGCCTCTGGCGGCGAGCGCGTCGAGAAAGGCGTCGTACACCCCGCGGCCGACCGAGTCCAGCGCGACGTCGAGGCCGTCCGGCGCCTCGCGGGCGAGGGCCTCCGCCAGAGGCTCCGCGCGGTAGTCGATGGGCACGTCGGCGCCGAGGCGGCGCACGAGGGCGCCCTTCTCGGGACCTCCGCAGACGGCGAGGACGCGCGCACCTTTCCGCTTCGCGAGTTGGACGGCGAGGTGCCCCAGCCCGCCCGCGGCAGCAGAGACCGCGACGGTCTCGCCGGGCTGAACGCGCGCGGCCTCTTCCAGCGCGACGAGCGCGCTCGCGCCGCTGAGCACCAGCGCGAGAACCTCCGGCGTGGGAGCAGGGACCGGAATCGCGCCAGAGGCCAGGACCGTTTGGTAGAGCTGGTAGCCGGTCCCGAAGCCGGTCGTCGCCACGGCGTCGCCGGAGGCGAGCGCGCTCACCCCCTCCCCCACCCTCTCGACGATGCCCACGGCCTCGACGCCCAGCCCTTGACCGGGCGCGACCGTTCGGTACGGCACGCGGTCCCGGCACACCTCGCGGTCGAACAGGGGGTTGACGCCTGCCCAGACGTGGCGCACGAGGATCTCGCCGGGGGCGGGTTCGCGGACGGGCTCCTCCACGACGTGCGCGGCCTCGCGGATGTGGTCGGCGGCGCAGCGGAGGACGAGGCGGCGGTTCATGAGCGCGGTTTGACGTGCCCCCTTGCGCCAGAGGCCTCTGGCGGTGGAGCGGTTGCAAGGGGCGGCCGGCGGGTCGCCCTTGGTGCGCCGTAAAGGCAGGCGCGTTGCAGCACGCCCCTACGGGTCGGGCCGAAGGTCGACCACCACTTTGCCGAACGTCTCGCCGGACATGAGCCGGCAGAAGGCCTCTGGTGCAGCATCCAGGCCCCGCGCGATGTCCTCCTCGAACGGGACCTCGCCAGAGGCCACGAGCGGGGCGACCTCGGCGATGAACGCCTCGCGTTGCGGGAAGTGGTCGTAGACGACCAAGCCTCTGGCGACCGCGCGGGCACGGATGAGGTGACCGGGGTTGAGCGCGGTCGGCGGGACGCCCTCGGGGCGGTTATAGTCGGCCATGAGGCCGATGAGGACGACGCGCGCCCCAGAGGCGAGACGCGCGACGGCTTCGGTCGTGATCGGGCCGCCCACGAGGTCTATGTACACGTCGATGCCCTCGGGGCAGAGCGCGCCGAGGCGTTCGCCGACGTCCTCCGTTCGGCGGTTGATCGCGGCGTCCATGCCCAGCACCTCCGTCGCGTGCGTCACCTTCGCGTCGGTGCCGACGATGCCGACGACGCGGGCGCCTCTGGCGCGCGCTAGCCCGGCCGCCACGCTCCCGACCGCGCCAGAGGCGGCGGGGATCACGACGGTCTCGCCAGCCTGCACGTCGGCGTGCTGCGCGATGGCAGCCCACGCCGTCAGGCCCGGCATCCCGAGGGCGGAGAGCGCCCAGCGCGGCTCGGGAACGGCGGAGGAGAGCGGCGTGAGGTCGGACGCGTCCATGACCGCGTGCGTCTGCCAGCCGCCCATGCAGCGCACGCGCGTGCCCGGGGCGTGGCCGTCGCCGCCGATCACGGTCCCGACCGTCTCGCCGTTCAGGACGGCGCCGGAGGCCGCGGGCCCGGACATGTGGCGGCCCGCCATCTGCGCGCGCATGTACGGATCGAGCGAGAGCCACTCGTTCTGGACCACGACCTCGCCGGGGCCGGGCCCCGCCAGAGGCCGCTCGACGAGCTCGAAGTCGTCGGCGACGGGCGGGCCCTCGGGCGTGCGGGCGAGGACGACGGCGCGGTTGAGCATGGTCGGAAGTCGTAAGCGGCACAGCGCGTCGCGCCTGCGGTTCGGAGCGGCGCGGCCTCTGGCGCCAGGGGCACGTATTCTACGAGTGGTCATACCACTAAACCACATGAACGCAGACATCGTCGTCGTAGGTGCCGGGACGGCTGGGATCCCGTGCGCCATCGAGGCCGCGCAGCGCGGCAAGCGCGTCGCGGTCGTGGAGAAAGCCGACGCCATCGGTGGCACGCTGCACTGGACGGGCGGGCACATGAGCGGAGCCGGCTCGCGCCGCCAGAAGCGGAAGGGGATCCAGGACACGCCGGAGGCGCACCTCGCGGATGTTGAGCGCATCAGCCGCGGCACGGCCGACGGGCCCCTGGCGGAGCTGGCCGTCCGCGAGGCGCCGCGCACGCTGGACTGGCTAGAGGACCTCGGCGTCGAGTTCGAGCCCGACACGCCGCGGGTGATCTACGGCCACGAAGCCTACGCCGCGCCGCGCACGACGTGGGCCGTGGGCGTGGGCACGGCGATGCTGGAGGCCATGCAGCCGCTGTGGGACGCCGAGGTGGAGGCCGGGCGCATCGTGCCCTTGCTGAGCCGCGAGCTGACCGAGATCGTGATCGAAGACGGCAAGGCCTCTGGCGTCCGCGCCCGCTCCGAGAGCGGAAGCGTGGAGGTGCGCGCCGAGCACGTCGTCATCGCGACGGGCGGCTACGCGTCCAACGCGGAGTTCTTCGCCGAGGTCACGCCGGGGAGCCCGCGGCTGGTGAGCACGGCGCATCCCAACTCACAGGGCGAAGGAATTCAGGCCGCGATGAACGTGGGCGGGGCGTTCCGAGGCGGCGAGCACTACCTCCCCTCGTGGGGCGGTATAGAGCTAGAGCCGGGCTCGGGCCGCGCGAGCTACCACGACGCCTGGGCCACCATCTTTACGAGCGTCTACCGCGCCCCGCGCGAGATCCTCGTCAACGCCCGAGGCGAGCGGTTCATCCGCGAAGACGAGGCCTCGTCGGACACGCGCGAGCGGGCGCTGATGAAGCAGCCGGACCACCGCCTGTGGCTCATCTTCGACGAGGTCGCGTTGGAGGACGGCAGCCCTCTCGTCAAGCAGTGGGACCACGCGACGCTCCGCGAGCACCTCGCCCGAGGCGTTTTCGCGTGGCAGGCGGAGAGCGTCGAGGAGTTGGCGGAGAACGCGGGGCTGCCGCCCGGGCCTCTGGCGGAAACCATCGCGCGGTACAACGGCTTCGTCGCTTCGGGCGAGGACGAGGACTTCGGGCGAGAGGCGCCGGACTACCCCGTCTCAACGCCGCCGTTCTACGCCGTTGCCGCGCACGCCACCAGCCTGATCTCGTTCGGCGGCCTCCACGTCGACGCCGATCTCCGCGTCTTGGACGCCAGAGGCGAGCCCGTGCCGGGGCTCTACGCCATCGGAGAGGCCATCGGCGCGGGCGCCACGAGCGGCAACGCGTTTTGCTCCGGGATGCTGCTAACGCCCGCGCTCTCGTTTGGCCGCGTTCTCGGCCGGCGGCTCGGCGCGTAGCGGCTCGGCGCGTAGCGGCCCTACGCTGGCGCCGAACCTCCGGCGTCAGCCAGCCGACGAGCGCGGCACGCCGGCGTCGTCGCTGTTCGCGAGCCCCGGGCCCTCCAGCGTCCAGCCCGTCACTACGTCGCGCAGGTTGAGCCCGATGCGCGGCGCCAGAGGCTCGGTCCACGTGTACGCGACCGCGTGGCTGCCGGTGGTCACCTCGGCGGCGGGCACGGCGTAGACCGCCAGCTTGAGGATCTCCAGCGAGCGCGCGTAGACGAGCCGCGTGAGCTCCACCGTCAGCGGTTCGCCTCTGGCGTCGGCCGGGACGTCCACGAGCCCGCCCTGATCGTGAAGCCGGAGGTCTGAGACGCGTCGGTAGGTCGTGCCAGCGCCCCTGGCGGGGTCGTACGGGCCGCTCTCCGGCACCTCGATCCAGCCGCGGAACGGCCGCGCAAAGAGCAGCCGGTAGGCCACCGGGTTGGCCCACTCGCCACTGGCGACGACGGCCGTAAGACCGCCGGACGTACCCTCTACGCTCGCGAACATCGAGCCCTGCGGGAGCGCGATTCTTGCGCCACTGGCCTGCCACGTCTCGCGCGCGACCTCGCGCCGCCGGTCCGCTAGCACGCGCACGTCCCAGCCGCCCTCGCCGGGGGCGACCTCCAGTTCCAGGCACGCGTGCGCCTGCTCCGTTTCCACGCGGTGCACCGCCTGAGAGGCGTGCTCCTGCCACGTCTGCTGATACGAGGAGTAGGCGCCCGCTCTCATGCCTCTGGCGCGGTGCTGCCCGCCAGAGGGCGGATGAGAAACGAGAGCGCGAGGCTGACGGTCAGGAAGCCCGTCATCATCCAGAACGGCGCGGCGTAGCTCCCGGTCAGGTCCGAGAGCCACGCGCACACGAGCGGTCCCAGCCCCGCGCCGATGGTCTTCGCGATGGAGATCGTGTTCGTGATCTTGCCCGCCGAGGCCAGCCCGAACGTCTCGATCTGCACGTAGTTGTAGAGCGTGAACAGCGCGCCCCAACCCAACCCGACGACGACGGACGCACCGATTAGCCACGAGGGCTGCAGCAACGCGAGCCCGGCCAAGCCCAGCGCCATGATGCCAAAGCACGCGCGGAACAGCCGGTAGGGCCCGGTCCAATCCGCGATGACGCCCGAGCCCAGCTTGCTGAACAGCGACACGAGCAGCAGCGTGCTGATCGCGTTGACGCCGTCGGTCACCTCCAGCCCGAGGTCTCCGGCCAGGAGCACGAGGTTGGTCAGCACGCCCACGATGGAGAAGTAGGTCAGCCCGCCGCTGCCCATGATGGCCCAGAACGGGACCGTCCGCACCGCTTCGCCAAACGTCAGGCTGCCGTCGCCGGGCTCTGCCGCGGCGCCTTCGCTCTTGGCGCCAGAGGCGCCCGCCTTCGCCCGGAACGGGCCGCCCCGCACCGCCAGAAGCGCGAGGACCGCGAATGCCGCGGCGATAGCGGACTCGATCTGGAAGGCGCTCCGCCACCCAACTGTCTCCAAGAGCTGCGCGTTGAGTTGGGAGAACAGGATGCCGCCCACGCTCGTGCCGGCAATCGCGAGGCCCAGCGCCGCGCCGCGCTTTGCAGGCGGAAACCAACTGGACACGAAGATCACGACCGTGCCCACGCCCGCCAGCGCCAGCGCCATCGAGAACAGCACGTGGATGCCGTACATGTGCCACGCGGCCCCGATGGAGCCGTACAGGAACAGCCCAGCGCCGAGGAGGACGGAGCCCGCCACCATCGTGACCTGAACGCCGTAGCGGTCGATGGCCCACCCAGCGGCTGGGAGGAAGAACGCCGCCGTGGCGTAGGTCACCGTGTCGCGGAACTTGAGCGTCGCGCGGTCCCACCCGAACTCGCCGATGAGCGCGGTGTCGAACGCCGAGAGGCCCGGCCCGCTCAGGCCGTTGGTGATCACCAACGCGATCAGCCCGAGGCCCGCCATCGCCCACGCGGCGGCGCCCACGGTGCGAGGGTCGGAAACGTCTGAGGTCATAGAAAGCGAGGGTGCAGGGGCTTGCAGGCCGCCTCACGCGAGATGCGGCTCGTGGCGTCCGCGTCGAATGGGATCTCGCGAGGTGCAGGGCGCGCGATTGCCCCCCGCAGGTACGAAAGCTGTTCCCGCCAGAGGCGATCGGGCGTTGCGCAAGGGGAGGCGGTGCGCGCCGCTCGGATTGGTCCTACCATTGAACCACACGTTACGACACGCCCGTGCCCCGCACCCGCCTCGCGTGGACTCTCGCAGCCCGCCCCACCGGCCGCGCCGTTCGCCCCTCGGACTTCGCGCTCGTCGAGCAACCCGTCCCGGACCTCGCCCGGGGCGAGTTCTTGGTCGAGACGGCCTACCTCTCCGTCGCGCCCGTCATGCGCAACTACATGCTAGACGGCGCGGGCATCGAGGCGCCCCTGCCGATTGGAGGCACGATGCGCGGACGCGGCGTGGGGCGGATCGTCGCGAGCCGCAACGAAACCTTCCCCGAAGGCACCGCCGTGCAAGGCAAGCTGGGGTGGCAGACGCACACCGTTTTGAGCGCGGCCCCTGGCGAGATGGTAAGCGCGGTCCGGGAGTTTCCCGGCGTTCCCCTCTCCGCGGCGCTAGGCGCCCTCGGCATGACCGGTCTGACAGCGTGGGTCGGGCTCTACGACATCGGCGCGCTGCAGGAGGGCGAAACGGTTTTCGTAAGCGCCGCGATGGGCGGCGTGGGCTCCACGGTGGTGCCTCTGGCGAAGCGGCGCGGCGCCCGCGTCGTCGGCACGTGCTCCACGTCGGGAAAAGCCACGCTCCTCACCGGAACGCTCGGCGCCGACGCGGCCATCCTCTACCGCGATGAGGACGTGAACGACGCGCTCGCACGACACGCGCCGGAGGGCGTCGACGTGGCCTTTGACAACGTCGGCGGGCGCATCCTGGACGCGGCGCTGGGGCACTTGCGGATGTACGGTCGCGTCGTCGCGTGCGGGCGCATCTCGCAGTACCTCGTAGCGCCAGAGGACGCCTACCGGCTGAGCAACTGGCACCGCATCGGCCAGTCGCGGGGCCGCATGGAGGGCTTCTTCGTCTACGACCACGCCGACCGGTTGCCTCTGGCGCAGGAGCAAATGGCCGCGTGGATCGCGGACGGGTCGCTCCCGCTCCTCGAGGACGTGCTGGACGGCATCGAGCGCACGCCAGAGGCCCTTACCCGGCTCTATGAGGGGAAGAACCTCGGCAAGCAGCTTGTGCGTCTCGCGGCGAACCCACAAGGATGATGTACGTGGCGTCTTCAACGCGGCCGCCGCTGGATTGGAACCACGCGCGTAGCCTGCAGACAGGGCGACTCCCCTCTGCTCGCTCACGGCTGAGCGTAACCGCGCTCTCGACGTGCAGGGTAAGCCCTCAATTTCGTTCTTCCATCTCGACCACTCCTTCGTTACCACGTTACATCGCGTTGGGAGACCGCGATCAAGGGCCCCCGAAAGGACAAAGACGCCGCGGATGCGCCTGACCGACCAGCGGAGTGGATTCCAACAATGGCAACCCCGCTCAGAAGCCCCCCGCACCGTCGGCGTAGAGATCCTCCAACGACCAGCACACCACCCGGTGGCCGTCGTTCTCGGCAAGCTCTCGGAACCCGTCCGTGAAACCGCTCGCCGAGACGTAGAGGAGCGCGCCGTCCGGGCTGAGCGCTCCGTGCGCCCACGCCCGGCCCGCCTCGGCCATCCGGCGCAGCTTGTCGAGGAGGCCGTGTGGACCCCGATCCCGACGGGCTCTCGGTTCCACTTGACCTCGCCCGTCAGGACGCCCCCGCCTACGAGCGGCGCCACGACGTCGACCTCGACGGGCTGGCGGTCCCGGTCCGTCCCTTCCCACCGCCCCCACTCCGCCACCGTCGGCAGACCAAGGGACGCCGCCCGTCGGTCGTACGCCTGCACGGCTATGCGCTCGAACTCGTGGCCCATGTACACGTCGAGCTGCGGGGCGACGGACTCGTCCCACACCTGGGCCGCCGGGAGCCGCTCGAGCCGGGAGCGGTTGGCCTCAACGAACCGCTCGTAGAACCGGAACGCCGGTTTGCTCCGGCGACTACGGAGTCGGATACGTGTAATCGTGAGAAGCTACTGTCGGTATCGTTTGGAACAGCCGCCGCGATCAAGCTGCAGGCCTCTTCTCCCTCTGCCTCCCAGGAATGATCTACCGAAACTCCGTCCCGCCCCACCGCCCCGAGGCGGACCGCTACGACCGCATGGACTACGTCCGCTGTGGCAAGAGCGGGCTTAAGCTGCCTGCTATCTCGCTCGGCTTGTGGCACAATTTCGGGAGCGTCGACGTCTTCGAGAACGCCCGATCGATGGTGCTCCGGGCCTTCGATCTCGGCATCACTCACTTCGACCTCGCCAACAACTACGGTCCCGAGGCAGGCTCAGCCGAGGCCACGTTTGGGCGCGTCTTATCTGACGACCTAAAGCGCTACCGAGACGAACTCGTCGTCTCCACGAAAGCGGGCTACGGCATGTGGCAAGGGCCCTACGGCGAGTGGGGGTCACGCAAGTTCATGCTGGCCAGCCTCGACCAGAGCCTCGACCGACTTGGACTCGAGACCGTCGACGTCTTCTACAGCCACAGGTATGACCCGGAGACGCCGCTAGAGGAGACGATGGGCGCGCTCGCGCACGCGGTGCGCGTCGGAAAAGCGTTGTACACCGGCGTTTCTAACTACCCGCCCGACGCGACACGCGAGGCCGCTCGGCTGCTACGCGAGATGGGGGCGCCGCTCCTGATTCATCAGCCGACGTACAACCTGCTCACGCGCGACCCGGAGGACGGCCTGTTCGAGGTGCTCACCGACGAGGGCGTCGGATGCATCGGATTCTCGCCTCTTGCGTCAGGCCTGCTCACGGACAAGTATCTGGACGGCATCCCACCGGGCTCGCGCGCCGCGAAGGGGCACCTGGGTGAAGAGCGTATCACCGAGCAGCTCCGCGAGAACGTGCGCGGGTTGCGTGAGATCGCGCGAGGGCGCGGCCAGACGATGGCGCAGCTAGCGCTCGCGTGGACGCGACGCCGGTCCGAGGTGACGTCGACGCTCATCGGGGCCAGCCGCGTCGAGCAAATCGAAGAGGCCGTCGCGATGCTCGACCAGGCGCCGCTGACCGACGACGAGATCGACGCCATCGACGCGGTCCTGGTTTGACCGCGTGGGCGCACCTGCCGAGGTGTGCGAGGCGCCAATCGAAGCAGATAACGGGCGCGAACGCGCAATCGCGGTCTCGACGCTGTCGTGGACGGGGGGCGCGGAACCGCCTTAAACGGCGAAAACCAGTGGTGTAACCCTACTGGGGCGCGCTTGCAGGAGCGGGGGCTTTCGGAGACGCGGAACGCGCGGTGGCCGGTGGTTTCTGAGGCGGGGATACCCCCTACCCCGCGCCGAGAGACACGAGGGGGTGGGCGGCCCCGTTCTCGTACCGCGGTCTGGCCTGCTCGGCGCTCCTCGGCCGAGCGGGGGGGCAGAAATAATCTCCGCCCTGCTTGACAACGCCGGAAGCGCTTCCTATTGTAGAAAACCCCCTTGTGTAACCGGTTACATAGTGCCTGAAACGATAGCCCCGTCGGATTCCAAAACGGCAACGATGCGCGGGGTCGCGGCACAGGCCAACGTCTCGGTCGCCACCGTTTCTCGCTTCTACAGCGGCAGCGGTCCCGTGGGCGACGACGCGCGGGAGAGGATCCGCGAGGCCGCGGACGCTCTCGGGTACGTGCCCAACACGGCCGCGCGAAGCCTCCGTGCCCGGCACACCGGAACGATTGGGGTCGTCCTCCCGGACCTCTACGGAGACTTTTTCTCAGAGCTCCTGCGCGGCCTCGACCAAGCCGCACGGACGCACGACCGTTACCTCCTCGTCGCCGGTGCGCACGGCGGCGAGGCCGAGGTGGCGTCTACGGCTCGCGCCATGCATGGCCGCGTGGATGGTCTCATCGTGATGAGCCCGGACCTGAACGCCGAGAGCCTCAGCCGCGCCCTCCCACCTCGGATGCCCACCGTCGTGATTGGCAGCGAGTCGGGAACGCTGTGTGTGGACAATGAGGGAGGCGCGCGAGCCGCCACCGCCCACCTCGTGGGACTTGGACACCGCCGCATCGGCCACATCGCCGGCCTTCGGGGAAACCGAGACGCCGAAGAACGTCGGGCGGGCTGGCAGGCTGCGATGGCCGTCGGCGGCCTTCCCACCGACGGGCTCGTGTACCAGGGCGACTTCACCGAGGCCTCTGGCGAGGCCGTTGCCCGCACGATCCTCGCGCACGCGCCAGAGGCTCGTCCGACGGCCCTGTTCGCCGCCAACGACGCAATGGCCGTCGGGGCGCTCGGCGCCCTGCTCGACGCCGGGGTGGACGTGCCCGGCGACCTGGCGCTTGTCGGCTTCGACGACGTCCCCCTAGCCCGCCACCTCCGCCCTGCCCTGACCACGGTTCGCGTGCCCACCGCCGAACTCGGCGCGCGGGCTGTCGAGCGGCTCGTCGCACCCGACTCCCGCCCCCCCCGTGCTCTAGGCGACACGGTCACCCTCCCCGCTCCTCTCGTCGTCCGCGTCTCCTGTGGCGCGGCGGCGGCTCTCTAACCCTCCCCTCATGAAACTCTTTACTACTCTTCTGTTAGCGGGCTGTCTCGCGCCTCTGGCGGCGGCGCAGCCCACGTCCATGCGCGAAGACGCGATCTGGGCTCCTATTACGACGGATGCGATCACCCTCGACGGTTCGCTAAGCGAAGCCGCATGGGCCTCGGCCCCGACCCTCACGATTACCTACGGTGAGCGCGCGGGCGACCCTGGTAGCGGTTACGTGCGAGAAGGTGGCGCGAGCGTGCTCGACCCCAATACGGCCATCGTTCGATTCCTGGTCAATGGCGACCAGCTTTACATGGCCGCAGAGGTCTCGGACAACTCCATCGGCGGATCGCGCGAGTTCAACCGGAAGGACGGGTTCCTGATGAGCATCATCGCGAACGACATCCCTGTCCTGGGAGGCGGCGCCTTCACGGAGTACTTCTACTCTTGGTGGTACGCCACGCTCCCTGAGGGCGAGCCCATCCCCGATGTCCCCGGGTTCATTGGCCGCTTCGGCAACTTCGACAACCCACTCATGCGTACGGACGAGCAGGTCGCAGCGTGGGACGCCGTGACCATCGTAGACGGAACGCCGAACGATGACTCCGGCGCCCCCGATACCGGATACACGGTCGAGATGCGGTTCGACCTGGACGTGCTGCTGTACGACCTCAGCGAGCCTACGCAGGTCCCGTTTTCTATCTCGATGTACGACGTGGACGGCTTCTTCCCGTTCGCCGACGCCACGTTCTCAGCCAGCCGGGTGTGGTGGCAGAACGCTTTTAGCGGCCCTATCCAGAACTACGCTCGCATTTTTATCGACCCAAGCGTGATGGCGGGCGACGCGCTTCCCGAGATGCCGTACGATTACATCGTGCCTAGCAGTCCCGCCGCGGACATTACGGTTGACGGCGACCTCGACGAAGGCATCTGGGCCGACCTCGAAGCCGACGGGTACTCGTACGAGGTCGCGTTCGTGACGGACTCTTCAGCGACGGAGGCCCGCGCCATTCGCGAAGGCTACCCAGGCATCGGGCCGCTAGCTTCCTCCCAGTTCCAACCTGAACTAGACCTCAACGACGACGGCGTGGTAGACCCGCGCGCTCCTGTCCTCGACCCCGCCCGAGGCACGTTCAAGCTCTTCTTTCAGGGAGACTCGCTATACGTGGGCGTAGACGTCCAGGACCAAGCCGTAACAGGCGTTGATGGCTTTGACCGAACGGACGGCTTCCAAATGGGCATCAACAGCCGGACGGTCCTGGAGCCCAACGACAACTACCTCCAGCCCTTCGTGCTCCGCGTCCGCGTGGACGAAAACGGTGAGGCCGTCGCAGAAGAGGGCCTGACAGCGCTCGTCGCCAGCGGTGATGCCCGAGTAGCGGTCTCGCTCGGCGATCAGACCACCGTCAACGACCCCTCGAACGCAGACAATGGGTACCAGATCGAGATGGTGATCGCCCTCAGCGCGCTGGGCTACCCCGAAGGGCTGGGCGACGGCCTCTTCTTCTTTGGCTCGACGCTCTTCGACTTCGATGCCTTCGACGACCCCCTCGCTGGATACGGAACGCGCGCGTGGTTCTTCCGAGAGTTCGGCAATGCCTCTGCCGCCTACGCGCTCTTGGACGCGGACACGTTCGTGACCTCTGGCGAGAACGGACCGGAGGCCCCCGCAGCGCTTCGCGTGCTCGGCGCGTACCCGACGCCCACCTCTGGCGACGCCGCCGTCCACTTCGACCTTCCCAACGCGGGCGAGGTGAACGTGGCCGTCTACGACGCCCTCGGACGTCAGGTCCGACGCGCGGCGCCGGAGGCTCACAGCGCAGGCCGCGGCAAGGTCGACCTCGACGTGAACGGCTTGGCCGCTGGCGTCTACGTCGTCCGCGTTGCCCTCGGTGACTCGGAGGCAGTCGGCACGACGCGCCTCGTCGTCGTCCGGTAGCTCCCTCGAGATTGGCCCCATGGGGCCGGGCATGCGGCCCGGCCCCGCTCTATTTCTCCGCCACATGCGCCTCTTTTCAGCACGGGCGGCCTCGCCTATGGCGTGGCTCGCCGGCCTTTCCCTCGCCCTCATTATGCTCGCGCCCGTGGCTTCGGCCTCTGGCGCCAGAGGCCTCGGTTCGTTCGGCCTCCCGCCAACGGGCAAGCTCGCGGGCCGCGTCGTGGACAGCGCCGGGGACCCGCTTCCTGGCGCGACCGTCATCCTGGACGGTAGCGCCAGAGGCGCCGCGACCGATGTGGAGGGGTACTACGCCGTCCTCAGCATCCCCCCGGGGACGTACACCGCTCGAATCTCATTCGTCGGCTACGCAACGCAGGTGGTGGAGAACGTCCGCATCAACGCCGATCAAACGACGGAACTCAACGTGACGCTCGCGGAGGAGACGTTCGAGGGCGAGGAGGTTGTGGTGCGCGCCGAGCGGCCCGTCGTGGACGTGACGCAGACGAGCCAGATTGCGGTCATCTCGCGAGACGAGATCGACCAGCTACCGATTCAGGACGTGGCCGGGCTCGTAGAGCTTCAGGCGGGTGTCGTGGACGGCCACTTCCGCGGAGGCCGGACCGGCGAGGTGCAGTACCAGGTGGACGGAGTGACGATCAACAACCCGTTTTCCAACGCCGCGTCGCTCCGGCTCGACCGCGCCCTGCTCCAAGAGGTGCAGGTCATCAGTGGCACATTCGACGCCGAGTACGGTCAGGCGCTCTCGGGCGTCGTCAACGCGATCTTGCGCGATGGCGACCCGGAAACGTTCGAGGGCTCCATCGAGGTCTTCGGCGGCGACTACGTGACGGGCGGCTCGGACTTTTTCGCGCTCGACCGGCTTTCGCCAGAGGCCCGCACGAACGTCCAGGCTAGCCTCAGCGGCCCGACTGGGTTGGGCTCCACGACGTTCCTCCTCAACGTGCAGCGGCTGGCCGATGACGGCGCCCTGTATGGCGAGCGCCGCTTCGCGCCTACGGACTCGGCCGATTTTGAGACCGGCGTGTTTACTCCCTCTGGCGACGGGCAGGTAGTCCCACTCCAAGACTCACGTGAGTGGAATGGGCTTGCCAAGCTGACGGCGCGTGAGATCCTGCCGGGGGTGCGGGTCTCCTATCAGGCGCTCGCGAACAGCACAGACCGAAGCGCCGGCTCGTTCGGCTACCGGTTCAACCCCGATGGCACGCGCACACAGCGCCAGAGGACGCTCGTCCACGGGTTTGACGTCTCGCACGTCCTCAAAGACAACCTCTTCTACGAGCTCAACCTGCGGCAGAACATCGTTGACTACACGGATTACGCCTTCGAGGATCTGGGCGACCCGAGCTATCTCACCGCTGGAGCGCCGCGCACGGATGACAACTATGAGATTGGCGCGGTCGTGCAGGGCGTGGATCCAGGCCGCTTCGTGCAGAGCACCAACTCCCTCATCGCGAAGGGCGCCGTGACGTGGCAAGCGACGCGCATCCACTTGGTCAAGGCAGGCTTCGAGGCGCAACGCGCCGACCTCTCCTTCGGTGCGCCGGGCGGGTTCCTGACCGGCTTGGCCGGCGGGCGCCTTGTGCCTAACGACAGCCTGCCCGAGTTCCAAGTCCGAGACTACACGCCTGTACAGGCCGCGGCCTACGTACAAGACCGCGTGGAGTGGGGCGACCTCCGCGTCCGCGTCGGCGTCCGCGCCGAGTACTTCGATGCCAACGCGACCGTCCCGAGCGACCCCGCCAACCCCGCCAACGCCATCGACGGCGCGCCCGAGTCCGTGCCTGTGGCCACGACGGGCAAGCTGGCCGTCGCGCCGCGGCTGGGCGTGAGCTTTCCCGTGACCGAGCGGGCGAGCCTGTTCTTCTCGTGGGGCCATTTTTACCAGCTCCCCGGACTCGGGCAGTTCTTTTCCAACTCGGACTACTCCGTTCTGCAGGATCTCCAAGCGGGCGCGATCAGCTTCGGCGTGCTGGGCAACCCGAACCTGGAGCCCGAGTTCACGGCGCAGTACGAGTTCGGCTTCAAGGCCGTGCTGGCCCCGTTCCTCGGCATGGACGCCGCCGTCTTCTACAAGGACATTCGGGACCTGCTGGGCGTCGAGTTCGTGCAGACGTACTCCGCCGCCGAGTACGCGCGCCTCACCAACGTCGACTTCGGCAACGTCCGTGGCATGACGGTCTCGCTGGACCAGCGCCGCATCGGTCCCGCCAGAGGCCTTGGCGTTCAGAGCACTCTGGACTACACGCTCCAGCTCGCGCAGGGCAACTCCTCGGACCCCCGCGAGACCGCCGCCAGGGCCGCCTCTGGCGACGATCCGCGTCCGCGCGTCGTCCCGTTCAACTGGGACCAGCGCCACACCATCAACGGCACGCTCACGCTGTCCGACCCCGGCAACTACTCCCTGACGGGCGTGCTCCAGTTTGGGACCGGCCAGCCCTACACGCCCGACATCGGCCTCCCCGGATTCGACTCCTCGCTCGGCACCAACGCCGCGCGCAAGCCGGCGGCGTTCCGCGTCGACCTCCGGGCCGAGAAAAGCTTCGGCTTTGGCGGCGTCAACGCGACGCTGTTCGGCCGCGTGCTCAACCTTTTGGATACCCGCTACGCCAACGGCTTCGTCTTCACGACGACGGGCAGCCCGTTCTACACCCTCGCTCCGACCGCGCAACGCGTGCAGCTCGCTGACCCTTCGCGGTTCGCGCTCCCGCGCCGTGTCGAGGTCGGCGTCACGCTCCGCGGCGCGCTCTCGCGCTGACTCTATGCGTCTGTTCGCCCTCCCCATGACTCCCGCCTCTGGCGATCCGTCCCGCCAGAGGCCTCTGGCGCTCGCCGTCGCCGCCTGCGCGCTTTTCGCCCTCGCTACCGCGACGGCGCCAGAGGCGCAGCAGTTGGAGCCCACCGTCCCGCCTGAACTGCGCGGGCAGATCCAGTTCGAACGCCTGGGGCAGCACGACGCCAACAGGCTACGCACGCGGTTCTACAACTTCGGCCTGGTGGGCGACTTCCCGCCCGACCCCGCCAACGTCGATCTCTCGACGTTCCACTCCGCCGAGGCGCCGCGCGGGACCGGCATGAACTACTCGGACGGCGTCACGCCATTCATGCTCACACCCGTCACCACGTCGGACAACCGGACGGTCTACGTGATGGAAACCGGCTTTCGCGAGCGGCAGCCCATTGACCCGCGGACGAACCGTGTGCAGCGCTTCGAGCCGAGGCCCGGATACTTCCAGCAGGACCCCGCGGTCAACGCGGGCCGCTCCATAGCGGTCTCCAACGATCCACGCACGTGGCCGGACAGGTGGATCGACAAGCTGGACGTGGCGGATGATCCGGGCTGGAGCGGGTCGTGGAACGGCTACTTCGGCAAGCGGCCCGCCGCCGACCTGGAATCGTTCTCGGTCATGGACGACAACTTGTATGACATCCCGGGCTTCAACGCGGACTCGCGCGATTCCTCGCGCCGCGGCCTCGGCCTCCGCGTCGAGGTGCGAGGGTTTCAATGGGCAAACCCCCAGGCGCAAGACGTCATCTTCTGGCACTACGACGTCGTCAACGAGTCCACGACCGACTACGACGACATGGTGTTCGGTCTCTACATGGACTCCGGCGTGGGCGGCTCCGCGCTCTCGTGCGACGGCATCTTCGAGAGCGACGACGACAACGCGTTCTACGACTCCGAGAACGGCATCGCGAGCGACCTCGACCTTGTCTACACGTGGGACAACGGCGGGCGCGGCGTCGACCTCCGCGGCAACTGCTCCCCGACGGGCTACCTCGGATACGCGTATCTGGAAACGCCGGGCAACCCGCTGGACGGAATTGACAACGACAACGACGGCATCACCGACGAGCGCCGCGACAACGCCCCGGGCCAGCGCATCGAGGGCCCGGAGGCCATCCGCGCCGAGGTCCTCGCGCGCTACGACATCACCGCCTTCGAGGCCGAGTACGGGCCTCTGGCGGAGCGCCCCGCGTTCGCCGCGGGCGTGTGGTTCACGGCCGACGAGGACCTCGACTGGGTCGCCGAATTCCACGACCTCGGCGCGGACGGCGTGCCGGACACGAACGATCAGGGGGAGGGCGACGGCATCCCTACGCGTGGCGAGCCCAACGTGGACGACACCGACCTCAACGAGAGCGATCAGATCGGCCTGAGCGGATTCAAGTTTAACCGGATCGCGGCCGGTAGAGGCAACCCCAATACGGAGACGGACGCCATCGTGTTTTACGACGACGGCCGTGGCTGGCCCCGCCGCTTGCACGAGCAGTTCACCTCGCCCGACCCCGAGGTCGCCTTCGACGAGCCTCTGGCGACGAATTACAACATTGCGTTCCTCTTCGCCAGCGGCCCGTTCTCGCTGCCCGCTGGCGACCGCCAGAGGTTCAGCCTCGCCCTCGCCTACGGCATAGACCTCACGGCGCTCCGCTCCACGGTCCAAACCGTGCAGCAGATCTACGACGCTAACTACCAGTTCGCCGTCCCGCCGCCTACGCCCACCCTCATGGGCGAGGCGACCGATGGGCGCG
>JAULKR010213983.1:0-15643 GCA_032356305.1 Prasiola linearis | reverse complement strand
TCAGCGCGATCCGCCCCGGACGAATCTCCTCCTCATGCATCTTGGCGCGCATGATCACGCGTCCGCGCCCGGTGTGGTACGCGTCCTTGACGCCTTGATAGCCGTAGATCGTGCCGCCGGTCGGGAAGTCGGGCGCCGGCAGATGCGTCATCAGCCCGTCGATCGTGATGTCGGGATCAGCGATGTAGGCGGTCACCGCGTCGATGGCCTCGCCGATGTTGTGCGGCGGAATCTTCGTCGCCATGCCGACCGCGATGCCGTCGCTGCCGTTGACCAGAAGGTTAGGGTAGGCGGCAGGCAGCACGCTGGGTTCTTCGAGCGATCCGTCGAAGTTCTCCTGGTAGTCGACCGTCTCTTTCTGGATGTCTTTCAACATCTCCTCAGCCAGACGCGTCAGGCGGGCTTCGGTATACCGCATCGCCGCCGCACTGTCGCCGTCGACCGAGCCAAAGTTGCCCTGCCCGTCGACGAGCGGGTAGCGCATCGAGAAGTCCTGCGCCATGCGGACCATCGTGTCGTACACCGCCGTGTCGCCGTGCGGGTGGTACTTGCCCAGCACTTCGCCGACGATACGGGCGCTCTTCTTGTGAGCCGATCCCGCAGACAAGCCCAGGTCGGACATGCCGTACATCACGCGCCGGTGGACGGGCTTCAGGCCGTCGCGCACGTCCGGCAGCGCGCGGCCGACGATGACCGACATCGAGTAGTCGATGTACGACGAGCGCATCTCGTCGTCGATGTTGATCGGAATGATGCGTCGTGCGCTGTCGTCGTTCGCGTCTTCGAGCGCTCCGGGAGCCGCCCCGCCGGGGGGAAGCAGACCGCCGCCGTCGCCGGTTGCGTCGGGCGTTGCGCCCGTGTTATCGTCGTCGAGGGGAGCGTCGTTCGGGTCCAGTTCCATGCAGGTACGAAAGGGCGTCGAGGGCAGCGGTGGAAGGGCCTTCGAGAGCCGCGAAAGGGGATGGGTTCTTTGCCTAAAAGATACGAAAAAACCGCCGCTAACGCCACTTTTGGCAGCGCGGGCAGCTCTGAGCGGAGATGCTCCCCTGGCTGTGCATCTGATCGCCGGGCCGTCTGAGGCCGGTCGGGTAGGATGGTTCGTTAGGGCAGCGGATTGAGACAGGAGTTGTGCGGTTGCTCTGCCACTTTTGGAGTGTCATCACGGTCGATAGCGACTATCTCTGGCCTCGCGTGTCTCGTATTCTTACCGACCGCCCCAACCACCTCCGTCTGATGTTTCGCCTGCTGTTCCTCGCGCTCCTCGTTGCGCCCGTCGCCCTCGCCCAAACACCGGAGGATCCGCTCGTAGCGGCTCGCGCGCTGATCGCCGACGGAGAGGCCCAATCTGCCCTGGACTTGCTCGAAGCCGACACGTCGCGCGATGCCGCCTACCTGCGCGGATTGGCGTTCTCGGACCAGGCGCGATTCCCCGACGCATCCCAAGCGTTCTCCCAGGCCGATACGTCGAGCCGCCGCGTCCAGATGGCGTGGGCTAAGAGTCTGGAAGCGGGCGGCAAAACGGACGATGCGCGTGGCCTGCTCGCCCGCGCCTATGCTCAGGACACGACCCACACGTCGACCGCGCTAGTCTACGCCCGGCACCTGTCCGGCACGCGCCGATGGAACGACGCAGAGCCGGTCTACGCTGCCCTCGTCCGGGCCGACAGCGCGAACGCTTACCTGCGCGCTCGCCTCGCGTTTGCCCACTTGCAGCAAGACCGGACCGATGATGCCATCGTCGGCTACGAAAGCGCGCTCCGACTAGACCCCACCGACCGTTCCTCACTGCTCGCCCTGACGCGCATCTACCTCGACACCGACGCTCCGATCTCAGCCAAACGCAGCTTTGACCGGCTCATCGGCTACCACACACAAGACCCCGACGTGTGGCGCAGAGGGGGTGAGATTGAAATGAAGCTAGAAGTCTACCCCCTCGCCGTCCAGCACGTCAAAATGGCTATCGCTCTGGGCGATACCGTCGGCCCGACGCTGCGGATGCTCGGCGCCGCGCACTACCTGAACCGCGATTACCCCAACGCCGACACCGTCCTCAGTCGCGCAGTCCGCGCCCAAGCCGACGACTGGTTGACGACCTATTACCTCGGCCTGACGCGCCTCGCCTTAGAGGAATACGACACCGCGCGCGGCTGGCTCACCCGCACGGCGGAACTGCTCGACCAGGCGACGCTGGCCGAAGTCCACGGCTACCTCGGCCAGATCGACCAGGCTCAGGAGCGCTATCCGAGCGGTATCGCCCACTACAACTTGGCTCGCGACCTCGACCCCGGACGCGCCGCCTTTCGCTATCGCCTGGCCACGCTCTACGACGCCTACTACGCCGATCGCGCCCGCGTTCGCCAGGCCTACGAGTCCTTCCTCACCGCCGCCGACAGCAGCGCCTTACCCGACGAATACGTCCACGCCCAAGAGCGCCTGCGCCAGATGCGAGAGGAATCGCACATGCGAGGGGAACGATAAGGCAACAAGCGGCAGATGACGTGAGACGTAAAGGCGGTTCACGAATCGCCCTTACTCCATACTCGGAGCGAGCCGACGCGTCGCCATCTCCCTAGCTTGGCTCCACCGAAATCGCTTCTGCACGCATGGCCCAAAACCGCAACATCTACGACACCTCCCTTTTTGGCGCTCCAGGCCGCATCGTAGAACCCGATAACCCGTTTCAGGCCATGATGGACCGCTTCGACGTGGCGGCAGGCATCTTGGGACTCGACGACGGCACCTACCGCTATCTCTGCACACCCGCGCACGTCCACATCACCAGCGTGCCGGTCATGATGGACGACGGACGGCTCGAAGTCTTCGAGGGCGTCCGTGTGATCCACAACACCACGTCCGGACCGAGCAAAGGCGGTATCCGCTACGCGCCTGACGTGACGCTCGACGAGGTCAAAGCGCTCGCGGCGTGGATGACGTGGAAGTGCGCCGTCGTCGATGTGCCGTTCGGCGGGGCCAAGGGTGGCATCCGGTGCGACGTGGCGGCGATGTCGCTGGGCGAGATCGAGCGGATGACGCGGCGCTACACGGCCAACCTGATCGACGTGTTTGGGCCGGACCGCGACATCCCGGCGCCCGACATGAACACCAACGCCCAGACGATGGCGTGGATACTCGACACGTATTCGATGCACGCGCGCAAGACCGAGTACGCCGTCGTAACCGGAAAACCGGTCGGCTTGGGCGGATCGGTCGGCAGGCGCGAGGCGACGGGCAGGGGCGTGATGACGTGCGCGCTACGGGCGATGAAGCGGCTGGGCATGACGCCCGAAGGGGCGATGGTAGCCGTGCAGGGGTTCGGCAACGTCGGATCGGTCGCTGCCGAATTGCTGGCCGAGAAAGGCTGCACGGTCGTCGCTGTGAGCGACATGGGAGGCGGCATCTACAACCCCGGCGGACTCGACCTCGCCGACCTGCTGCGCTACGCAGCCGAGAACGGCAACCTGATCACCGGCTACCCACACGCCGACGCGGTCACGAACGCCGAACTGCTGACGCTCGACGTAGACGTGCTCGTGCCTGCCGCCAAGGAAGAGCAGATCACCAGCCGCAACGCCGCCGAGATCAAGGCGCGCATCGTCGTCGAAGGCGCCAACGGTCCCACCACCACAACCGCCGACGCGATTCTGCACGACAACGGCACGCTCGTCATCCCCGACATCCTTGCCAATGCGGGCGGCGTGACCGTCAGCTACTTCGAGTGGGTCCAAGACCGGATGGGCTACTTCTGGACGCCCGAAATGGTCGACGAGCGGCTCGAACGCATCATGACCGACGCCTTCGACCGCGTGATGGACATAGCGGATGCCCGAGCCATCACACCGCGCATCGCGGCCTACGTGCTCGCCATCGAGAAGGTCAACCTGTCGCTCAAACTGCGCGGCATCTACGCGTGAGTAGGTGGACGCGTCGCAGCTTCGTCCGTAGTTTGCGTGCGACCAAATCGGAGAGGTGGCAGAGTGGTCGAATGCACCGGTCTTGAAAACCGACGACCTGCAAGGGTCCGTGGGTTCGAATCCCACCCTCTCCGCACCGAAAAGCCCGACGCTCGTACAGAGTCGTCGGGCTTTTCGCGTCGTGTAGCGGTGAAGACCTGGCAGGCCGCGCCGGATACGTCGGACGCTCAACCCGAAGCAGGCAGTCCCGGACGACGTTTGGCGGCGACGCGGCGAGTAGCCAGCCGAGCGGCACCGACGACTAGGCTCGTGGCGATCGTCCACGTCAGCGCCTCGGTCCATGCGGTCTCGGGTGACTCTGGGTTGCGTGGCGGGTCGTCTCCTGTCGTGAGGGACCAGACGCGCGTGACAATCTGGCGCGTTGCCATAGCAGCGAGTGCAGCGGCTCCTGCGGTGAGTAGGTCCCAGCGGTGTTCGGTCGAGAGAAGAGGCATAGCGATTCGGTCAAGTGAAACAGACGGTATCAACGGCCTGGGCAGGGCGTATGCTTCGTGCCAGGCGTGACACGCGCGCAACGAGTCGGTAGCTTGCGCGCTGCCCAAACCGGTTTGCCCATGCTCGACGCCATCGACCACCTCGTCCTCACCGTCCGCGACGTCCAGGCGTCCATCGACTTCTATACGCGCGTTTTGAAGTGCCAGTCGGTGTCGTTCGAGGGCGCAGCAGGGGAGACGCGGCACGCGCTGCTGATCGGCGGGCAGAAGATCAACCTGCAACCGTCGGATGCCGTGGTCGGGCCGCACGCCGAGCGTCCCACACGCGGAGCAGCGGATTTTTGCCTGCGTGCTAGCCTTCCGCTCGTCGAGGTCGAGCGCCACGTTCGGCGTCAGGGCGTCGAGATCGTGCTCGGCCCGGTCTGGCGTGTCGGCGCGCGCGCGCGTTTGTGGTCGATCTACCTGAACGATCCAGACGGAAACCTGGTCGAGATCGCCAACGAGGTGCCGATCGGCGAATCCTTGCCGCCGGGCGCACCGCAGCCATCGGCTCGGATTACGCCGCCATTCGCACGTGCGTGAGGCTCCCGCGTAGTCCCAGCAGCGTTTTGCCCAGGATCTGCGAGATGCGGGCTTCGGTCAAGCCGATGATGCCGCCGATTTCGCGCAGCGTCAGGTTTTCGTAGTAGTAGAGCGCGATGATGTCGCGTTCGCGCTTGGGCAGGTGGCGGATAATCTCGCCCAGCGCCTCCATCGACATCGCATCCTCGAACGCCTCGAATCCCTGCTGCGCGCCGTCGTCGGCCAGCGTTTCGCCGCGCGTCATGCCGCTCTCTTCGTCGAGCGGCGCGTCGTACGAGAGCGTAAACCGAACCTGCGCGTCGCCCAAAACGGTGTGGTACTCGTCGAGCGACAGGCCCATGAAGTCGGCAACGTCCTCGTCGGTCGGCTCGTCGCCGAGCATCTGCTGCAGCGTCGCATAGGCGTGCTGAGCGTGCGCCATCTTCTGTCGCTTGCCACGCGAGAGCGGGTCGATTTCGCGCAAATAGTCGATGATGGCGCCTTGGATGCGGCGATGCGCGTGCGTCGAAAACTTGGCCTTCTCAGGGTCGTAGCTGTCGAGCGCCTGGATCAGGCCGACCAGGGCAGCGCCTTCCAGATCGTCGCGCGTGGCGAGCGGCGAGTCCGGCAGCGATACGCGACCGACGAGCGAGCGCACCAGCCGGACGCCGTGGAGCACGACGGCTTCGCGGTGGGCGTCGGTCGGGTCGGAGAGGTAGGTCTCGACGCGCTCTTGGAGCGTAGGCGGGGTGACGAGTTGCATGGTCGGTCGGGGCTATCGGATCGCGCTGCGGCAATTAGGCAGGAACCGGAGGCGCGGGTAGCGCAGCAGGCGCGGACGCGTGGGCGACTGGCTCACGGGATGGGGCCGGTTGGCCTGGTTTTGCTGCGGTGGCAGGGGCAGACGCAGTCTCTAGAGCGTCGGCTGACGCTTTCTTTTCCGTGGGCCGCGTGTGAATCATCGCGCGTTTGGCAACCACATAGGCACCCATCAGCGCCGCGTAGAGCAAGGTGCCGACTCCACCTGCCGTCATCAGCGCGTGATCCAGCGGGGCGAGCATCCACAAGTCGCGAATGAACAGCAGCAGGGCAACGGTCAGGCTGATCTGAGCGATCAGGGCTGGAATGACAGGCGAAAGCGTCGGCGCTTCGAGCGTTTTGGCAGCAGTTTGGGACATGATGGAGAGTAGGAGATCAGTTGGAGCCGCGTGTCAGGTCGGGGGCCATGGAAGCGGGCGTGCGTCCGGCCTGGAGGACGGCGGCGAGTAGGGCGAAGGCGGTCCCGACGCGGGCGTCGCTCGTGACGGCCAGTCGCTGCTCGCGCACGGATCGCCGGATGGATTGGGCGAACGGCACGTAGCCTAGGTAGGCGGGCGCCTGGCCGATCAGGTCGGTCGTCACCTGGGCGAAGCGCTCGGCGACGCTCTCGGCATCGTCGGCATCGTCGGCGAACGTCACGATCTGGCCCATCGGATAGCCGGGGTCGAGCGTCCACACGAGCCGGGCCAGTCGGTACGCATCGGCGATGGCGGTCGGCTCACCGACGACGACCAGCACGCCGAGGTCGGCGCGGTCGAGCGCCCAGCGGACCAGTCCATCGGTCCCGGCGGGCGCGTCGATCAACACGAAGTCGTGCGACGATTTGAGCGCTCCGAGTGCGTCGTCCAGTCCGTCGTACAGCGACTGCGGAACGTCGGCGATGGCGTGGCTGGCAGCTTGGACGAGCGTGACGCCTCCGGGTGTGCGCTGCGTGACGTCTTCAGCGTGCGCGCGCCCTTCGGACCAGGCGAGCACGTCGCCCGCAGGCGTGTGGTTGAACAAGATGCCTTGGGCACCTTGCCCCGCGTCGGCGTCGACGACGGCGGTGCGTGCGCCTCCCTGCGCGAGCGTGTGAGCGAGGTTGGCGGTGACGACGCTTTTGCCGACGCCGCCCTTGCCCGAAACGAGCGCGATGACGGTGGCGGGAGCGGGTGAGTAATCGGTCATCGGAGTTGCATCATCTCCTCGACGAACCACGTCGGCGAGTAGCCATAGAGATCGTCCGGCGTGCGCGGGCCGCAGCTGACGTAGGGGACGGGGCGTTCGAGCGCGAGCAACCAGTCGGCGAGTCTGCCCCAGCCGGTCGTTTCGTCCAGGTGCGTCAGCGCGACGGCGTCAGGCGTCAGCGGCAACCCATCGAACAGGCGCTCGCGGACACCGTCGAGCGCGTCGGCAGCCGAGTAGACGAACGTCACCTGGAGCGGCATGATCGGGTCGATGAGACCCTTCAGTCTGCGCAGGTGCCCGGCCATCGCGTCGTGCTTGCGCGGCAGCGGCGGCGTGTCGATCAGGATCTGGTCGAATGCGCGCATCCGGTCGAGCGCGTCGGGCATCTCGCTCGGATGCTGGACGCTCTGGACCGCCAGCCCATGCCGCCGATACACGTCGATAGGGTTGTGGAACGCCTGGGCCGCATCGTCTTCGGGCAGGACGACCAGAATGCCGGTCGACCGGCGACCATAGAAGCTGGAGTGGAGCGCCAGTTTGAGGATCAGCGAGGTCTTGCCGCTGCCGCTCGGCCCGCAGAACACCTGAGTCCCAACAGCGCGCGACGGCGTCGTCGGCTCCAGCCGCTTGCGCAGTTCTTGGGCCAGCGCCCAGCGCAAGTCGGTCTCGGGAGTGTCCGACGAGAAGCCTTTGTCGGCCAGTCCGTTGAACAGCGACATCGCCGTCTGAGGCCGCATCCCCTGGCTCAGCAGTCCGGCATACAGCGGATGCGCCGCAAACGCATGAGCGGCGCCGATAGCGGCCCCATGCAGCCGACGCTCCAACCCGGCGATTCGGTCGAGTAGCGGCGCTAGGTGGGTTTCCAGAGCCTGGGCGATGGCGTCTGTCGTAATCGTTTCGACAGCAGCAGGCGCGGCGACGGCAACGTGGGTTCGCTCCGGACGAGCGCCAATCGGTGTGTGCAGCCGTCCGCGCCCCGGCGTTTGGGGTTGCACCATTTCGCGACGCGGCGACGGCGTGCTACGGGCGGGCAGCGAACGCTGGTCGTGCGCTGGATCCGGCACTCCGGCTCGTGCGCGTAACGTGTCGAGCGCCCGGCGGAGATCTGCACCATCGCCACTGTCGCCGCGGCCATCGTCCGCCGTCAGGTCGATGCGAGCGCGTCCATAGGGGGACGCCGCCGTTTCTACATGGGCAACAGGCCGCTCGGCGACCGCACGATCTGCAAGGACCGAGATACGCGCCGGACGGTCGCCCGAAGGCCCGTTCGATTCGAGCAGGACGACCTGATCGCCATACAGCGCCCGCGCCTCGTTGAGCGCCGATGCGATGGAAGGGCCGGTGATGGTTTTGACGTTCATAGGGGCAGCACGATGGGCTACCCGTCGATAGGCGAGGTCCGTGCCAAGCCTCTAAGCCGCCCCTGACGCTGATCCGGCATCGCCGAACGGACATTCTTTCCGCCTACCACTCTCACCGTTTCGGAAAGCCGTGCGCACTCCTGTCGTCCACTATCTCTCATTGCATCAACGAAAAACGGGAGAGCCGAACCGCGTCGACTCTCCCGTTAAGAGATAGGGGAGCCGCTTGGCTCATGCGTACGTGTTGAGCATGACCGGCATGATCAGCATCAGCAGGTCCTCGCCCGCGTGCTGCTCGCCTGGCGTCACGATGGCGGCGCGGTTGGGCGACGAAAGCGCGATCACCACGTCCTCGGCGTCGACGTTGCTCAGGACTTCGGTCAGGTAGTCGGCGTTGAAGCCGATCGTCATCTCCTCGCCCGAGAAGTCGGCCAAGACGGTTTCTTTGGCTTCGCTCGACCGGTCGACATCTTCTGCGGCGACTTGGATTTGGTCGGTCGTCAGCGTCAGGCGAAGCTGCTTGAGTGTGGCCGAGGCGTAGAGGCCGACGCGCTTGACGGCGGCGAGCAGGCTTTGGCGGTTGACCGTCGCCGTGCGGTCGTTCTCCATCGGGATGACGGCCTGGTAGTTGGGATACGACTCCTCGATCATGCGCGCGACGACGCGTGCGTTCTCGAACGTGAAGCCGACGTATCCGCCCGATACGCTTAGCGTGCAGGGGCCGTCGCTGGCGACTCGTGCGGTCAGGCTGAGGGCTTTTTCGGGGACGATGAAGTCGGTCTGCTCATCGGCGGTCAACTCTTCCATGTTGAGGCGGACCAAACGGTGCCCATCCGTGGCGACGGCTTTTCCACCGTCGGCTCCGATCTGGAAGTAGATGCCCATCATCGCGGGCCGCAGCGCGTCCTTGCTGACGGCGAAGCTGGCCTTCTGGATGGCGCGCTTGATCAACTCGCCCTGCGTCTGCACGCTTGTCTCGCCCTCGACGCGCGGAATCTCGGGATAATCGCCACCGTCGAATCCGGCCATTTTGTAGCGGCCCTGATCGGTCCGAATCGTCACGCCGAAGTCTTGGGCGACGGCAAACGTGATCGGCAGATCGGGTAGCGCACGCAGCGTGTCGAGCAGCCGGCGAGCGGGGACCGCGATGCGTGCTGGTCCTTCGTCGCCATCGAAATCTACCGGAATCGACTGGACGATGGAAATCTCCAGGTCGGTAGCGCTCAGACGCAGGTTGTTTTCGTCACGCTCGAACAGAATCGATTCGAGGATCGGCATCGTCGGCTTGCCCGAAAGCGCACCGCCGACGGTCGTGAGCGCGCGCAGCAG
Organism: Prasiola linearis; assembly: GCA_032356305.1. Lineage (NCBI taxonomy): Eukaryota > Viridiplantae > Chlorophyta > Trebouxiophyceae > Prasiolales > Prasiolaceae > Prasiola > Prasiola linearis. The sequence continues at coordinate 6,001 of JAULKR010213983.1, read as the reverse complement.
GTCGGCGCTGGAAGCGGAGAAGGTCATGAGCGGGCGGGGTGCGGCGGCGAGAAGAAAGCGGTGTCGGTAACGACGAATGAGCGGCGCTCGGGGTTTCGGAAATTGGGGAGCTGTCAAATGACATCCCCTCCTTGGATAAGGAGGGATGCCGCAGGCGGGGTGGTTTGAGAGGCGAGTAAGGAAGCGAATATCAGGCTTTCGAGCAGCCAGACCCCTCCGCCGCTCGTGCGGCACCTCCCCTCGGCTGAGGGGAGGACGGTTGAATTGATGAGCTACCGGCGGCGCAGTTCGACCTTGCGTTCGAGCGCGTCGAGCGTGGCGCGGTAGTCGGGGTCTACGTCGGCGGTGTCTTCGACTTTGCGGAGCGCGTGGATGACCGTCGAGTGGTCGCGCCCGCCGAAGTGAACGCCGATTTTCTTCAGGCTGTGCGACGTGTACTTCTTGCACAGGTGCATCGCAAGCTGGCGGGCGCGGACGGGATCGCTTCGGCGCGTTTTGTGGCACATCTGCTCGACCGATACGCCCGTCTCCTCGCTGACGACCTGCATGATCTCGTCGATTGTGAGGTGCGTTGGCGCGTTCTGGATCAGGTCGCGCAAGGCTTCCTTTGCCATCGGCAGTGTCAACTCCTGGCCGACACTACCGGCTCTGGCGAGCAGGCGGATCATGGCGCCCTCCAACTCGCGGACGTTGCTGGTGATGTTGTGTGCGATGAACTCGATGATCTCGGGCGACACGTCCAGCCCTTCGTCCTCGGCCTTGCGCTGCAAAATCGCCATGCGCGTCTCGAAGCCGGGTGGACGTACTTCAAGCACGACGCCCCACGCAAACCGCGATACCAAGCGCTGCTCGACGCCTTTGACTTCGCGCGGTGCCTGGTCGGACGTGAGCACGATTTGCTTGCCGTCCTGATAGAGCTTGTTGAACAGGTGAAAGAACTCGTCCTGGGTCTTCTCGCGCGTCGCCAGGAACTGCACGTCGTCCACCAAGAGTACGTCGACCGAGCGATACGTCATCGAGAACTCGTTGCCTTTGTTCTCGCGGATTGCGGCGACGAACTCGTTGGTGAAGTCGTCGCTCGTGATGTAGCGCACGACGAGTTCGGGGCGCGTCTGCAGGATGTGGTTGCCGATGGCCTGCATCAGGTGCGTCTTGCCCAGTCCGACGCCGCCGTAGAGCAGGAGCGGGTTGAACGACGTGTTGCCCGGTTTGTCGGCGATGGCCTGAGCCGTCGACAGAGCGACCGCGTTGCTGTCGCCGCCGACGAAGCGGTCGAGTTGGTAGCGCGGGTTGAGGTTGGGTTCGAGGCGATGGCGCTCGATGCCGGGTAGTGCGAACGGCGTCGCTGGCGGAGCGGGCTTTCGGCGCAGGCGCGGTGTCTCGCCACCGACGGGCGCATCGCCCAACGGACGTTGCGGCTGAGCGCCGTACGAGCGCTGCGGTCTGCCGACAGGTCGGGACGGGCTGGGGCGTGGCTGGCCTGGGACGTCCGAATACGGACGCTGGTGCTGATCGTACCCAGGTCTGGGAGCGGGAGGGCGATGCTGCTGAGGCGGCGTGGAACGCAGATCATCCTGCGGCGCCGAGAAATGCGGTGGCGGCTGGCTGGAATGTCGGGGCAGTTGATGATCCTGCGGTCGAGCCGGGCGCTGCTGCGGATGGTCGGTCGGGTGCTGCGGCTGGGTTGGCAGGTTGACCGTCGCACCGGCGCGTCCATTGTCGCCTTGAGCTACACATACTTTGTAGTAAAGGCGTCCGCCGTCGCCCAAGACGTGTTGCACCGACTTGCGCAGCAGGTGCTGGTACTGACTCTCGATCCACTCGTAATAGAAATGGCTCGGCACCTCAATGGTGAGCTTGGTCACCTCGCCGACCTGCTCCAACGAGTGCCCCTTGGTCGGGAGAAACCACGTGCGGAAACCTGTCGGACGCACGTTCGACTCGATCAGGTCGAGACAGGCTTTCCAGGCTTCTTCTGCCGATTGATACATAAGGTGAGGGCGCGCTCGGGGTGGGCGGTACTACTGACGAGACGGAGAGAAGTGCGTCAGCAGGCCGAGGCGTTATCCACAGCCGATTCCACATGTCCACCATGCGCAATCCGTCCCTTCTGGGCGCCTTTGGTAGAGGCGGGGGTAGAAGAGAGGAAGGGTGTGGACGAGTGCGAAACCATGTATCTGTTGAACTTAGGGGCGAATGGGTGGGGTGGGCGCGCTGAGTTAGGGGCGGCTCGGCGATAGTGCCCAGAGAGTGTTTGTGCGCAGGTGTTGTGCTTGTCCACCTGTTATGCACAGGTGGGGGCGCCGCTTCGGTGGCGTCTCCTCGGGTGTGTGCTTCGGGGAAAAGGGACGTGAACCTACGGCACCAAGTGGGCTGCCCGAGCACCTTCACGCATGTTTCCGAAGCGTTATGAGAATGGTAACCCAGACCCCTTTGGTTTGGCAAGACATGTCTGCCCGATTTCATAGAGAGACAGTTGGGAGTTAGCGTTGCTGGATTGTACTTGCTGTGTGTTTGGGGCGCATTCTGTCGGGAAACCTCTCGTGCTTCATCGACAGTTGACGGGGATCGCGGTTCTCTTCTTCGTCGGTTCGTGCGGCGCGTGTTATCTTCGCAGTCTTGTTCTTTCGACATTCCCGCGAGGACTCTCCATGATTGATCTCCGTATCTCCGCGCTCTCACCGGGCGTCCACACGTTTACGCTCCATCCGTCGCCCGATGATCTCGACTTGGGCGATCAGGCGTTTCGCGACATCACGGTCGACGTTCGCTTGGATCTATCCGATCATCAGGCGCACGTCACGCTCGACACCTCGGCAATCGCCGCGCTCGTTTGCGATCGCACGATGGTCGACTTCGAGGAGCATGTGGAAGGTACGCACGAGGTCGTTTTCTCGTCCGCGGCTGCGCACGCCATCGACGCCGGTTCCGAACCGACCGATGACCTGCTTCCGCTCGACGCCGGTCAAACCTCGCTCGACCTCACGACGCCCGTCCGGGATACGCTCATGCTCTCGCTTCCGCAGCGCCGCATCGCTCCCGGTGCCGAAGACGCTGAGATTCCGACGACGTTCGGCGCGCTCAAAGACGACGACGGCGACATGGTCGACGCGCGCTGGCAAGCACTGCTCGACCGCAAAAACGAGAACTGATCTCGTACTCTTCTCTCCACTCGACTCTTAATCCGCCGGATTCCGGCATACCGCAATGGCCCACCCGAAACGCAAATCGTCCAAAGCCCGCCGCTCGCACCGCCGCGCGCAGTACTACAACCGCCTCGAGGCTCCCACGCTTACGGTTTGCCCGAACTGCGGCGCCCAGCACAAGACGCACCGCGCGTGCATCGCCTGTGGTACGTACCGTGGTCGCCAAGTCTTGAACGTCGCCGAAGTCGCGTGACCGTGAGGCTGCGTCGATGAGTGCCCTCGTCGACGCTCCGATCTTCCGCCGCGTGCAGCGCGTTCCGTAGCTTTGAGTCTGCGGAGCCGCTGCGCGCGGCGTTTCGCATTTCCTACCTCTCCCTCCGATCCTACCGCCCTCCATGCCCATGACTGTTGCCGTAGACGCTATGGGAGGCGATGACGCGCCCGGCGTCGTCGTAGAAGGAGCCGTCCAAGCGGCTCGCTCGGGAGGCGCCAACCTGCGCGTTCTGCTCTTCGGCCCGGCCGATCGCATTCGCCCGCTGCTCGACCGAGCGCTGAACGGCGAGACGCTGCCCATCGAACTCCACGATGCGCCCGACGTGATCGAGATGGCCGAGTCGCCCTCGTCGGCGATCAAGAACAAGCGCCGCTCGTCGATTCATCTGGGGCTAGCCGCGCACAAAGCCGAACTCGCCGACGCGTTCGTGAGCGCGGGCAATACGGGTGCGGTCATGGCCGGAGCGCTCGTCATTCTGGGGCGCATCCCCGGAGTCGACCGCCCGTCGCTGGTCGGCTTTTATCCGACGACCAAGGGATTGGCCCTCCTGCTCGACGCCGGATCGAACGTCGACTGCAAGCCGGAATATCTGGTTCAGTTCGGTCGGATGGGCAGCATCTACGCCGAGCGCATCCTGCGCGCCGACAAGCCGACCGTTGGCCTGATCAACATCGGCGAGGAACCGGGCAAGGGCAACGCCCAAGCGAAAGCAGCCTATGACTTGCTGCGCGAGGCGTACGGCATCCGCTTCGCCGGAAATATCGAAGGGCGCGACGTCATGCACCACGCCGCCGACGTGATCGTGGCCGATGGGTTCGTCGGCAACGTGATACTCAAATTGGGCGAGTCGATTACGACGGCACTGCCCCAGATGGCGGCCCAGGCGATGCAGCGGATGAAATTGGGTGCCGAAGAGCAGCAACTCGTCGGACGTGTGCTGTCCGAGATCAAGCGCCCGTTCAACTACGAGAACTACGGCGGTGCGCCGCTGCTGGGCGTATCGGGCAACGTCATCATCGGACATGGCGGGTCGACGCCGCGCGCCATCGAGCGCATGATCCAGGCGGGCGCCGAACTCGCGCGGCAGGGCGTGACCGAGGCCGTCGCCGAGTCGTTCGCGCAGTTCGAGTAGAGCGCGCAACTGGCTGATCGGACAGCGCGGATCGCGTGGGCGTGGGCGCCGTACCTTTCGTCTCCCACTCGCTTACACCGCCGCTTATGCCCCGCGCCGCGATTACCGCTGTCGGTCACTACCTGCCGCCCGACCGCCTGACGAACGCCGACCTCGAAACGATGGTCGACACGAACGATGAGTGGATTCGCTCTCGGACGGGCATCTCGGAGCGTCGCATTCTCAAAGGCGAAGGCAAGGCGACGGCGTATATGGCGACCGAAGCGGCACGCGTGCTGCTCAACAAGCGCGGCTTGACCGGAGCCGACATCGACCTGATCATCGTCGGCACGACGACGCCCGATATGCATTGCCCGGCGACGGCGTCGCTGGTGCAGCAGAATCTGGAGAGCGATGCGTGGGGCTTCGACTTGGTCGCGGCTTGTTCGGGCTTCTTGTTCGCGCTGTCGACCGGCGCGCAGTTTATCGAGAGCGGTAAGCACAAGCGTGTCCTCGTGATCGGCGCCGACATGATGTCGAGCATCATCGACTATTCGGACCGCAACACGTGCATCCTGTTCGGCGACGGCGCTGGTGCTGTCCTGCTCGAACCGTCGACCGACGAAACCGGCGTCATCGACTCGGTCGAGCACAGCGACGGAGCGGGGGGCGATCTGCTCTCGATTCCCGGCGGCGGCAGCCTGCGCCCGACGCGCCCCGACACCGTCGACCTGAACCAGAACTATTTGCAGCAGGACGGACGCCCCGTGTTCAAGCGCGCTGTCGTCGGCATGGCCGAGGCCGCCGCTGACGTAATGGAGCGCAACGGTCTTTCGGGCGACGACATCCGATTTTTGGTCCCGCACCAGGCCAACCTGCGCATCATCTCGGCGACGGCGAGTCGCATGGATGTCGGCATGGAAAAGGTCATGCTCAACATCGACCGCTTCGGCAACACGACGGCGGCGACGATTCCGCTGTGTCTCGCCGAGTGGGAGCGCGATCTCCGCCCGGGCGACAACCTGGTGCTCGCGGCATTTGGTGGCGGGTTTACGTGGGGCGCGAGCTACGTCAAGTGGAGCTACGACGGTTCGGCGATGGAGCATGGGCCGGACGAGCGGACGCCGCTGGATCAGATGTCGGGACTGTAGACCGACTGCTTTTTTGAAACTGGGCGATTAGGATTCGTGAACCGCCCTTACAGGATATCACAGGCACAGATATGAGTATGACAGCACTTCTTTTTCCTGGGCAGGGCGCGCAGAAGCCAGGCATGGCGATCGATTTGTTTGACGCGTTTCCCGACGCTCGTGCTCGGTTGGAGCAGGCCGATGAGATTTTGGGCTTTGCGCTGACAGCTTTGATGTTCGACGTTTCGGGGTCGAACGATGCAGCCGAGAAGCTGCGTGCCACCGAGGTCACGCAGCCGGCGCTTTACGTCCACAGCATGGCGGCGTGGGCCGTCGCTGC
>JAULKR010213872.1:0-15674 GCA_032356305.1 Prasiola linearis | reverse complement strand
CCTCTTCACGCCAGACGAGTGCTGGAATTATCTCGCTGCAGCAGGGTATGCCTCAACGTAAAAGCAAAATGCTCTAATGCTCTAATGCTCTAATGCTCGCTCGTATTGCGCCAGAGTGTCAATCGGCGTTGAATGGGGACCCCCGATCGGCGTTCAAAAGGGACCCCCGTGTGGCGTGCTGTTTTCTTTGATTTGGGGGGCTTGTCGCGGAGCCGAAGGCGGAGCGGCGAGGCCCCCAAATCAAAGTGGCTTTTCTTGTAAGGGGGGCTCAGGCGCGCGTTTTGAAGCGCCAGCTCTCGTTACCGGTTTCGAGGATCTCGCAGTGATGCGTGAGGCGGTCGAGAAGCGCCGTCGTCATCTTGGCGTCGGTGAAGACGCTGGGCCATTCGCCAAAGGCGAGATTGGTCGTGACGATGATGGAAGTCCGTTCGTAGAGGCGACTCCTGCGGAGCGCCAGATAAGGTGGAACAGGAGCTGCCCGCCGGTCTGCGCGAAGGGCAGATAGCCCAGCTCGTCGAGGACTACGAAGTCGAGGCGGCATAGCAGGTCAGCAGTCCGCCCTTGCCGGTCAGCACGGGCTTCGGCATCCAGCTTGTTGACGAGATCTACGACGTTGAAGAACCGGCCTCTGGCCCCGTTACGAATGCAAGCACGGGCAATGGCAACCGCGAGATGGGTCTTGCCTGTCCCGGTTCCGCCGATCAGGACGGCATTGCGCTGATGCTGGAGGAAGTCGCCCTTGGCGAGGTCGCGAATGAGCGTTTCGTTGAGGGGTGTTCCCTCGAAGGCGAACTCGTCGACCTCCTTGGCCAACGGCATCTTGGCGATTGTCATCTGATACCTAATCGACCTCGCCTTCTTCTCGTTGATCTCCGCGGCCAGCAGGTCACCCACTACCCGCTGGGGCTCATGCTCGCGCTTGATGGCGGTGGTGACGATCTCGTCATAGGCGCTTCTCATGCCGTAGAGCTTCAGCTTCTTCATCGTGTCGAGGACTTCCGAGCGTTCCATGGTCATGTCTCCTGAGGCTGTCATATCGAGCGCAGTCAGCAACGGGTTCGCACCTGAGCTGCAATGCATCTGGGGTGTCGATGGTGAGGGCGGGGCCAGGCTCGCGATGCCGGGCGAGGATGTTGAGGATCACGGCAGCGCAAGAGACGTTCTCCGCCAACGCCTCGGCGCAGGCAGCCTCCACGGCCTCCAATCCATCGGTAAGGACGGTGGCGAGGATGTCGACCATCTGGCGGTCACCATTGCCGACAGTGCGGGGCACCCCGTGCGCAGCTTGCGGCGCACTCGCTCTATCGAGGGTGGTAATTCCCATTCCTTGAACGGCGCGCCGTTCCTCAGAGCACCGGGCTTGCGGGCGAGCACGGGTATGTAATGCCAGGGGTCGTAGATCGACTTGCCACGCCCGAAGGCGCGCTCATGGGTGCCCATCACCTTGCCGTCCTGCCAGAATTCCACGCGCTCGGCATACGCGCGGATCTCCACCGGGCGGCCAACCGCGCTGGCCATCACCGAGTACTTGTTGCTGTCGAAGCGAACGAGGCAGGTCTTGGACACCGCCGCCGGGGTCGCCTTGAACCCGTCGAACGGGCCTACATAAGGCACGAAGCTGGTGCGTTCGGCGTCGAACATCTCCCAGACCGTCTTGTCGCGCACTTCCGGATGGGGGTGCGCCTTTGCCCATTCTGTGCAGCGGTCCTCCAGCCAGGCGTTGAGTTCCGCATAGCTCTTGAACTTCGGACGTGGCGTGAACCATCGGCGGCGAACAACGCCCACCTGGTTCTCTACCTGCCCCTTCTCCCAACCGGAGGCTGGCGTACAGGCAGTCGGTTCGATCAGGTGGTGGCTGCACATCTGGACGAAGCGACGGTTGAAGACGCGATCCTTGCCGACCGCGATGGCGTCCACCGCCGTCTTCATGTTGTCGTAGATGCCCCTCCCACAGGCGCCACCGAAGAAGGCGAACGCCTTGTCGTGGGCGTCGAACACCATCTCTTGCGTCTCACGCGGATACGCCCGGACGTACATCATGCGGCTGTGGCAGAGCCGGACATGCGCAACCTTCACCGTCGTCGTCGCCCCGTCGATCACCATGATCTCATGGCTCCAGTCGAACTGGAACGCCTCGCCGGGAGCAAAGCTCAACGGAACGAAGGCCGCTGACGATACTGCCGTCTCGCGCTGCTTCCAGCGCCGCGCGCCGCGCTGGCAGCATACCGGCGCACCGCATCATATCCGCCGTCGTAACCTTGATTGCGCAGTTCTTCGTAGACCCGAACCAGCGTCAACCGCTCGCGACGAGGGCGCTTTGTGTTCTCCTCCAAAAGCCGATCCAGCTCATCCCGGAACGGGCCGACCTTCGGCTGAGGTTGGACAGTACGTTCGTAACTGAACTCCGTCTCGCCGGAGCGGACTACTCTCCGAACCACTTTCCGCGAAATCTTCAGCTCACGGCAAATCTGCTTGATCGGCTTGCCATGCTGAAAATACGCCAGACGGATCTTTGCGATCGTTTCCAATACCAGCATCCCAAAATCAGCTCCCGATTGATCATCGAGAGCACTGTGGACCCAAGTATCAGGGGGGTCCCTTTTGGAAGCCGATCACCCCAATACGGGGTCCTTATTCCACGCCGATCCACAATTTAGAGAATTTGCGGGTGGCAAAACGGCACGCACCCGGTCACCCCGATCCTTCCCCGTCGTATCGATCCATCGGAAAGGACAGGAAGGGCGAGGTAGGCCGTGCCGTGTCCGCCGAAGGCTCCGCTTCCCCGAAAGGATCAGGCGTCTCGCGACCGATCCGAACCGCGGAGCGTCGGGAAGGGCGCGGTTCCCGGCGCGCTTCCTGGCCCGGGAACATCGCGAAACGCTCCATGTTCGCTGAATTCAAGCGGACATCGTCCCGCTCTTCGAACCCCCTCGAAAGGGGCGGGCACACCGTACGCTTGCGACGGTGTGCCCCGTTGGCCGAGGTCGCTTCGGTCTGCATTCGCTCATGGAGGCAGGGGATTACCCGTGCTCTTCCTGATTGCAGAGGCAAACCCCGCGAATGAAAAGCCTGCCGCGATTATACGCGTCCCGAATTGTGCCCATAGAGGGTATACTCCACCAAGAGTGGTGGCGCGGCTGCCGGGACGATTGGAGAGGGCAGCAGAGAACTGCTGGACCGCATTGACGGTATCGATGGTACCCAGAGCACCGGTAACTATGGCTTTGATGGGAGCATTTTCGCTGATTGCCTTGATGGACTGGGCGATATTGGAAACCCCGTAGATGGCGTTACCCACGGCACCCGCGTTCTTGAGAAAGTCGCTTCCCTTGTTGACAAGACCGAGAGCGAATCTTCCCACAGATGTTTCCGGGATGTCCTCGAAACCCGCAATGGGAAGCCCGTAGGAAAAACCGGCGTAAAACCCCTCCGGTGGCTTTGCAATGTTTAACCAGGTTTTTAGGTTATCGAACTTTGCCACGGCAGAGTCTTCGGTAGCCGAGATAATTCTCGGAAAGTTTTTCGCCAAGAAACGAGGGTCCGTCACTAGGATTTCCGCCATCGTAGCCAGGTCTCCGAATATGCCGGCTATCGTCTGGCCTTTCGTCACCGAATCCATATTCTCGCCGGTACTCAGGCGGGTAACCCTTGAAACCATGGTGCCGAGGGCTCCGATAGCCGGTAATCCGTATTGGTTCACGACGGACTTAGCTTTGGAAAATACATTTTCTATAAAATCGAACGTTTCGTTTGTGCCTATAATTGAGGTGTTATCTTTAATGTATTTAAGTATTCCATCGGTGTTCCATTCGAAAACATTACCATTATAGTTCATCAAGGTATCACCGTCTGGTGTCGTCGTCAGGACACCCTCCGAGTTCATGAGTGTGAAAAGTTCCTCTACTTTTTTTATTGTGGCATCTACTGTCTTTTTTGCTGCGGTCTGTCCCTTTCCCAGTGAAGCCAGTGAATAACGTGCTATCGTAAAGCCCCACTGTACTGCGGTTATGACCGCGCTCTTCTCTTCGTCGGAGGTAAGTGGGGCGTCGGGTGATGGTATGGGAGTGTTCTTCATGCCGTTGAACACCTCTCCGAGGAGTCGCCGGTATCTTGCGTTGCCGGGAATTTGAGCCCTCTGAAGTACGTTGATGGCCGGTATCGTCTGGGTGTTGGCCGCGCCCATGATCTCGTAGACCCTGTTCGCGAATGCATCGTTCCCTTTGATCATGGACCGGAAGGTTTCGCTGTTTGCCGCCGAAGCATGTAGCAGGGAGAGGGAGGATGTATCGACTTCCGTAATGCCGGCATCTGCCAGCGCGCCATTCATCGCGTCGTTTCTAGCCTTTGTCAGTACGGCAACGCTGTGTACGACATCCGGCCCGCCGTTTGCCTCCTGCCATTCCAGAAACTTCATTCCCGCCTTCGGTGCGACGGTGGCTATGAGGGTCACCGTGGAATCCAGCATCAGGTTTATTTTCTTGGTCGTCCAGGATTTCGTGCCCTGCAAGTCGACGAGGTTGGTGACGGCCGCCTCCCTGAACGGCTGCAGCGATACGCCCGTGTTCTTGTCGGCACCCTCCAGAACGGCGCTGGCCGACAGGCGCTTAGCACCGGCCGCGACGCCTTTGTCGATATCTTCCTGCGACCCCCTGTTGAAGGCTCCCGGCGTCAAGGGAGTTCCGAACATCAGCGCCTTCGCGCGGTTTTCCGGCTTGAAGTTTCGAACCCGCCGGACTCCGGTTTCAACCGCCCTGAACGCACCCCGTACAGTAACTTCATCATCTCCGAAATCCTTGCCCCCCTTGTCGATAACGACATAACCGTCATCCGTCGCGATGTACGGCAAGTCCGTGATCCTCAAGCCGGATCGCTCGACGTCGGAAACCTGAGCGGCTCCGTCTCCCGTAACGCTCGCCCGCATCCGCAGCGCGGTCTGGAGCGTTTTCAGGGGGACATCCTTTTTGTCGCCACCGACCGCCGCCTCCGCATAGAGGGTCAACTGCCGGTTCGATATTCCGAGCACCTCGAAGGCTTCCTCAATCGCCAGCGGCCCCAGGTCCTCATCCTCCTGCAAGTCCAGGACGGACTCCCCCCTGGTCATCCTTTCGGCCAGGCTTGCGGCCCTTTCCAGATTGCCGTCGCTTATCTGGGGTGAGGCGCCGACGAGGCCGACCAGCTGTTCCGTAATAGCCTCCCTGCCATTCCCGCGTGCCGGCCAGACACCGCCCACGACGCTGATCGCGTTCGAGGAGCTGTCTCCCTTGATCGTGAGGGTGCTGAGGGGAGATTTCTCCGAATTTATGGTGGCGATCGCGGGAGGGTTCGCATTCAGGGCCGTTCTCTGAGAGCGTGCCTTCTCGACCATGATGTTGATATCGTCGGTGCTGATCTTTCCGTCCTGCACATTGCCCTTCTTGGCCGTGTCCAGTCTGTAAGCCAGGTTGACGTTCTTCCTCACGTGCACCGCGGCCCGTATCATGTCCCGAGTGGCATAGGAGGGGGGTGAGCCGCCGGTGAGCTTCTCCAGATCGGCCAAGCTTACGGTGCCGTCCTTGCCACTCAGGTCCTTCCACGCGCCATTCAGCGCATCGATCGCATTGATGTCGTCTATGCTGAGGGGTAGCTGTTCGATACGCTGTTTCAGATCCTTGGCCGAAACCTTGGTGTCACGCCTGCCCCCTTTGCCGGCTGTATCCAGGGCGTTGAACGCCTCGGGATTGTTCACCATGTAGGTTGCGGCCTTTTTGACGACATATTTTGCACCGTCGTCGAGGCCGCGCGGAAACTTGTTTTCTATGGCGATCTTCTTGAGGTCCTTGAGGCTGAAGACGCTGTCACTGCCGGTGAGCACTTCGGCGTTTATGGCAAGCGTCACGAGGGCGTCGGCTTCGGATTCCGGGACTTCGGGGGCGAACCCTGCGCCGATTTGACCGAACGTCTTCACGTCGACCATGTCCATGTACGCCTTTGCAGCCGCATTGTCGGGCTGACCGAGTTTCTTTCGGACTTGCTCCATGCCGGCCGTCATCTTGGCTGACTTGGAAGGTCGGGCAGCCTTCGCGGCGACCAGGGCCTTCTCGACCGACTGCTTGGTCAGCTTGCTGACGTCTTCCGTCATTTCAGGCTGCTTGGATACTTGGTTGATATTGGACATGCTGTCGTTCTCCGTCGATATTCGGCATATAGGACATGAATCATGGATATTAAAAGAAAACCGAATTGCTTTCGGTGATTTCATATCGATCTGTTTCAGGGCTGTTCGGGTCTGGGGGCTCCTTTCGGATGATCCGTACTTGAAGATGACGGCTCGAATGGCGAATATACGAAAATAAATTGTTCCCCTTCGATCGATCGACTCTTGAGTATGCTTGACCCGGCGAATGCGAATGTCCCTGTTCCGGATACGGGCCACTGCTCGATCATCGATGTCGGAGCGGCCTGTCGTTTGAGAAGTCGTTTCCGGTCGATTGCGTCGACCGGATCCTCACGCGGGCTCTGGGGGGTCCGGTGTCCGATCCGGCCTCGGCGGCATTCCAGAAGCTGCGCAACCCGAGACCGATACGCTTGCGGATGGCGAACATCGGCATGGCCGCGGCGGCTTCGAGCCGCTCGAGGGTGCAGGCTCCGGGATGCTGCTGCTCGCGATCCGGACGCATGACGGGGTTCGGCGGCCTCGTGGGTACCGAAGCCATTGCCTCCGCCCCGCTCTCCAACTGCATCTTGCGATACAACCGCTCCATTCAGCCCCTTGATGATCCCATCACCCCTGTACGCCGGACACGATATACACGACCCACCTGCATCCGGTTTTCGTTTTGATACAAAAGCTTCGACCAAAGAAAATTCCCCATACGGAACAGTTAGCGCAACAAAATCATAATTTTGACGCAGAAGAAGCCTGTACCTCTTCGAGGGAATTCTGCTGAAGATCGTCAGCAAGTTGTGTACGATGTACCATATCGAGACGATTGTATAAGGTCTATGTTTGGCACCTGTCAATACCGGTTCAAATTTCCTCAGAAGTGCCGGGCTAAATTTCCCCAGTTTGGGGTCACCCGGTGATCGACCGGTTCAGTGATCGGCTTTTTCCTTCTTGGGTGGCCTGCCTCGTCGTTTCGGTGCTGGCGGCGGTGAGATGGGCGCGTTCGAGCGAACGTGCTCGGGAATGAGATCGGCATGGGCTCGCAGGCGGTAGCTCGCACCCTCGATCTGCATGTACGCAGGAACGCAAGCGACACAGAGTTGCCCGGCAGGCCTGTACGAAAGAGCATCGCGGCTTCCGGTATCGACGCGGGACGTATCGCGCGGCCCGTTCGACGGCGATGGGTCGATAATCGACCGTTCCCGCGGACGCTGCGCAGCTTCGGGGGCCGGACGGCCCCGACCGGTAATCTGGATCGTCGCATCGCACTCGGGAACGTCGCTGAACCCGACGCAGTCCGTCATGCCCCCCCCGATTCAAAACCGGGGGGGTATCCGCAAGTCCTCGGGCCGTTCATCGTACCGAAGCGAGGCGCGCGGGAATTGCCTCTATTTGGGGGATCCGTACATCGCGGTGAGAATGGGCATGTATTCCTTTTCCTCCATCAGCAGGTCGCCGACGTTGCGGCCCGCGAGCAGGCGCGCGACCTTGGGGTCCACGATGACCGCGGCACCAGCCGTCGAAGCCTTCTTGCGCGCCTTACCGCGCTTTCCCTTTTCGGAGACGTCGACGACGAAGGGCACCTCCACCTGGTCCTGATCGAAGCGGACACTGATGGTCTTGCCCCCGCCCTCGATCACGACGGTGGCGTGCTCGGCACCGCGCGGCGTGTTCCTCATCAGCGACTGCTTCATCTCGTTGCGCCACGTCCTGATCTTGGGATCGCCGTGCTGGTCGTGCCGCTCGCGCTTCACCTCCGACTTGGTCATCTTGAGGCCCTCCATAAAGTTCTTCTGCTCGATCACGAAATCGAAACCGACGAACACCACCGCCCCTCCGATTAGCAGGGCCAACAGCAGCAGGAACAGGTAGGCGATCAGGTCATAGGTACGCGAGTAGTCGAGGCGCAGACTCGTCAGGATTTCGGGGGTCAGACTGAACAGCACCCCCCCCACCACGGCGAACCAAATGATGATCTTAACGAAATCGTATACCGAGTTCTTGATCTCGCTCATTTTGTAGGTGTTGACCAGGTTCTGACCCGGATTCACACGCGACATCTTGAAGGCAACCGGGACGAGGCTGAAGGCCAGGCCCTTCTTGACGATGGCCGAGAACAGAGTGGCAGCCAGCGCGGTGACGCCCAGCAGGGCGGCGATCACCTTGACGAAGGCCTGCATGAAGTCGACGACGACCGCCGTCGTCGTGATCCCCATCATGGCCGTATCCTTGCCAATCAGGTCGAAGCTGGCCGCGACGTAGCGGGCCGTGCTCGTCCCGACGAGTGCCAAGGCGAACATGACGAAGAAGAACGACACGACCTTGTTGCCGGTCGCCACGTTGAGGGTTTGCCCGTCCTCGCGCGCCTTGGAGAGGCGCCGGCTCGTCGGCTCCTCGGTCTTCTCCTCGCCCGTCATGGCGTCACGCTGCCTCTGAGGATCACGACGATGGCGTCATACGTGTCGGCCAAGACCTCTGCCGACCGGTCCACCAGCACGCCAACCGACAGCGTCAGCATCGCGAGGATGACCAGCGCGCGGATGTCGAGGGTAATGGCGGACACGGTCAGCCGCCGGGTGAAGCGGGTCGAGAACGCGATCGCCAGCTCAATCAGCGTGATGACCACGAGGAACGGCAGCAGGATCGATATCCCGAAGTTCAGGATCAGGAGGACCAGTTCGCGCAGGGCGCCGAAGCCCAAGGCGAAACCGACGGGCAGCACGGTATCGACCGGCCACAGGGCATGTGTGATGTAGAAGATGTCGGCCATCCGGTACAGGCCGTCGCCATAGGCGAAGGCGCAGATCATCAGCAGCATCATCGCCCGTATCAGGGGCGTGTCGCCGACCAGGGGCGATTCGTCCGCCGTTTCCGCGCGGATGATCGACAGGGCGGCCCCCGCGAGCTGCGCCGCCCAGAACGGCGTGGACATCAGCAGCCCAAGCACGATGCCTATCGCTGCCTCCTTGAACATCAGCAGGCTCCACACCCCCACCGTCTCGACGGTGGGCACCGGCGGCCCCGTCTCGACCACCGGCAAGAAGACGGGCAGCGCGATGACGAGGGCGATGCCGAACCGCAGGATGCCTCGGTGGCACCCTGCCCACATAAGCGGCGCGAAGACCGACACGAAGGCGAAGGGCCGCGGAAAGCTGATCAGCAGTGCGGCCAGCACCATGTCGAGCGACGCGATCAGGCCGCCCGTGGGGGTGGAGGTTATCGCCATCGTTAGCCGACCCACCAGAACCGGTCGAACACCATGGCGCTGGCCACCACCAGCGGCTGCACCAGCGTCGTGCCGAAGGCCAGCAGGATCAGCGAGATCGTGAGCACCTTCACCAGTTGCGGCAGGGTCTGGTCCTGGATCTGCGTGACCGCTTGGAGGAACGAGATGATCAGCCCCACGACCGACGCCCCCACCAGCGGCACCCCCGCGAAGGTGCCAATGGCGAGGAAATGACGCGACAGGGCGTCGTGCACGAGTTCAGCGTTGTTCATCATGCGTCCGTCTCCTTCATGGTGTGCCGTACGCCGGTCATGCGACGTATGTCAGCATGATGCCGTTCACGATCTTCTCCCACCCCTGCAACGACACGAACAGGAGCAGCTTGAACGGGACGGAGATGATGGTCGGCTGCACCTGCTGCATCCCCAAGGCCATCAGGACCGTGGTGACGATCAGGTCGATCGCGAGGAACGGCAGGAAGATCAGGAACCCCATCTGGAACGCCCGCGTCAGTTCGGACAGGACGAAGGATGGGATCAGCAGCACAAGGCTGGTCCGCCCGTCCTCGGGGACTAGTTCGGGCGGCCACAGCCGGATCGCGATCTTCTCGAAGCTGCGCAGGCTGACGGGATCGACGTTCTCGCCCAGAAAGCCAACGAAGGGCTGTGCCGCCCGCCGCGCGACCGCCTCCCATCCCGCGATATCCGCGTAATCCAGGTCGGCGCGCGAAATCAGTTCGTAGGACTCCACGACCACCGGATATCCCACGACGATCGCGATCGCGCCCGCGATGGCATAAATGACCATGTTCGGGGGCGTCTGCTGGATGCCGATGGCGTTGCGCAGGATCATCAGGACGACCGCCGCCTTGATGAAGGCGGTGGACAGCAGGAACAGGAACGGCACGACAACCAGTACGGCGACGAAGACGAGGAAGGGGAACATGTCCATCGTCATGGCCGGACGCCCCGGGGTGCGCAGGAAAGGTCGGGGCAGAGCACTGCGCTCACAATATCGCCTCCAGAATGTCGAGACCGGTTCCCGAAACCCCGTCGATCACGCGAGCGCGGGCGATGGCCCGGCCCCTGCGATAGAGCCGGGCAGGGCCGGGGGCCGGAGGGAGGGGCCAGTCGCTCCCCGGTTCGAGGGCGTAGACCTGCTCCACCGTCAGTGCGGTGCGGGTCGCGAGCAGCAGGACGGTGTCGGCCACGATGCCCTGTGCGACCAGGAAGTCGAGGGCCGGGCCGATGGTGCCGAGCGTCGGACCCCCTCCGTCCGGGTCATCCCACGCATCGAGCGTGACGGCGATCTCGTCCTCGATGAGGGCAAAGGGCGCCGCCAGCGGGCGGTCGAGCAGCAGGACGGAGCCGGCCTCCACCGGCTCGTCGCCGCAATCGAGCGCGCCCAGGAAGACCGTGCAACCGAAACTTCCCTCGATCTCGGGCGCGATGAACTCTCCGGACAGCGCTTCCTTCAACCGGGCATACAGAGCGGGTGACAGGCGCAGGGTAAAGTCAGGGCATTCCTCCCCCGCGGCGATGCGCAGGTCGTGTGGATGAGGGCGGCACGGACCGAGGGTCAGGTTCTCGAAGATCACTTCCTCCCCGGTCATGGTCTCAAAGTCGTCGATATTTTCCCGTGCCAGATCCACCAGTGCCATCAGCAGCATCTCGGCTCCGGCCACGTCTTCCGTTACATCCGCCATGATCGTGGTCGGCAGGTAGGCGGCCAGGGGCATTCCGAAGCAGGTGCCCGAGACGACGATGCATTCCGCCTGTGCCGGATGGGAAAGCGACGAAACCGTCACGGGACGACCCCCGGCCAGCGTGAACCGCAGGGGCCGCTCCCCCGCAGGGGTCGTCTCCCTTCGCGCGCGCGCCTCGACCAGCCTGCCGATCATGTCCTCATCCATCCCGCTTGTCCAATCAGCGTTTCAGAGAAGCGAGGTCCGCCATCGTCGCGTCCTCCTTCCTGTCGAGCCGCTTGCGCGTCGCTCGTTTCATCCGGGTTTCGTGCAGGCTCAACTTCTCGATCGATCGTTCGAGGTCGATGATCTCGGCGTCGAGCTCCTCGACCCGGGCGAACATTTCCATATGTCGCTGCTCGATCAGCATCATGTTCGCCAAGAGCCCAATTTCCTGCTGTCTGGCATCGTCGGCGCGGGAAAGCATGGCCCTGCCGAGGGCCTCGCCGTCCAGCGGCCTGTCCGGTGCGATCCACCGGTCTGGATCGGGGCCGTCGCGGCGCAGCCGGTAGAGCGCTCGAGACAGGTCGCCATGCATGGCCACGGCTTCCTCGACGGCTTCGGCGGTCGAGATGCGCTCCGCGCGGCGCGCGGACAGGCGGGTGCGGAACCGGGCTACGAGGCGGGCGAGGGTGGCGCTCATGCTACGATCTCCTCCACGCCGTCGCGCGATGCGTCCATCGGCGTGCCGTCGTCGCGGGCCTGCGGCAGGAAGCGGTCTAGCGCGTCGCAGATCTCGATCATGCGATCGGTCTGGAGATCGCGGCCCGGTTCGTATTCGCCGATCTGGATCATCAGGTCGATCTCCTCGCGCCGAGCCAGAGCGGCACGGGCGGCATTGGCGGCCTCCACGGTCGCGTGCGACACCACCGTCTCCATCAGGCGGCTGCGGCTGCGCAGGATGTCGATGGCTGGGAAATACCCGGCACGGGCGAGGGTGGGGCTGAGCTGGATATGGCCGTCGAGCAGGCTCAGGGCTTCCTCTCGCACGGGGTCGTCATCGTCATCGCCCTCCGTCAAGACACTGAAGAAAGCCGTGATGACACCGGTCTGCCGCGTGCCGACCCGCTCGATCAGGCCCGCCATCGAGGCAAGCGAGCGCGGGGTGAAGCCGCGCCGCGAGGGCACCTCGCCGATGGCGAGGCCCATGTCACGCCGGGCGCGGGCGTAGCGGGTGAGGCTGTCGAACACCAGCAGCACCTCGTGCCCCCCATCGGCGAAATGCTCGGCGATGCGGATGGCCGATTGCGCCGCCAGCGCGCGCGTGCCGGGGTTCTCGTCCGAGGTGGAGGCGACGAAGGTGCAGCGCGCGCGCTTGTCGGGGGGCAGCAGCGTCTCGACGAACTCGCGCACCTCGCGCCCGCGTTCACCGATCATGGCGACGACAGCGCGATCGAAGCTGGCATGAGTCAGGATGGTGGCTAGCAACGTCGACTTGCCGCACCCCGCCGGGCCGACCACGCCCATCCGCTGTCCCTTGGCCATCGACAGCAGGCCGTCGACGGCGCGCAGGCCTGTTTCGAACGGCTGGTTCGCCAGTTGCCGCGTCATCGCGTCAAGGGGGGGCGAGCGCAGCGACACGCGCTCCGTCCTGCCCGCCAGGGGCCGCCCGTCGGTCGGCTTGCCCGTCGCGTCAAGCACCCGGCCCAGCATCCCCTCCCCCACCGCGATGACGAGGGGGCCGCCGGTGCCGCGCACCCGGCCCGATACCCGCAATCCCGCGATGTCGGACAGGGGAGCGAGCAGGGCGACGCCGTCCTCGATGCCCACAACCTCCGCCAAACGGCCCGGTCCGCCGTCCGGATCGTCCAGGATGCACGCCTCGCCGATCTGCGGCATCGGCAGGCGGGCGCGGACCAATCCCTCAGACAGCGAGACGATGGTGCCGAGGACCGGGCGCAGCGGGGTATCGCGCACGATGGCGTGCATCTGCTCGGTCAGGGCCTGAAGACGGGGGCAAATGTACTGTCGGGAGGGGCTTTCGACCGTCATGTCAGGGTACCAGGCAGATCGGTTCCCTCGTCTTCTGCGTCGTAGTTCCCGTCTTCGCCTTCGTCGTAATCGTAAACGTCTTCCGCGTAGGTTTCAAAACCGTCGTCTTCGTCTTCGTCTTTGTCATCCTCCTCGCAGTCGATGCCGTCCGTCGACGCATCGGCGATCTCTTCGGTGGCTTCTTCCGCTTCGGGGGGGTGGTCAAGGGCGTCGCGGAGGGCCGTCGCCAGCAGGGCGATCTGGGATGCGGCGGTCACCGTCGCAAGGCCGTCGGCGTTGCGCACTTCCAGCATGTCGGCTGCGAGGGCCGGCGTGCGCTCCAGCGAGATCATGTCCTGCCAGCCCGTGCCGATCCGCGTGTGCAGCACCGCCTCGACCGCTCCGGCGGTATCGGGGTGGACGCACAGCGTCGCCCGCCGCCTGCCGACGATCTCGACCAGAGCCGTGTCGAGGACCGCCGCCACCCGCTCTGCAGGGACGATATCACCGACGATGCGGTGCAGGGCCGCCTCGACCACATCGCACAGGTCCGCGCGCATCCTGGTCATCGCGTCGTAGTGGGCCCCTGCCACGGCGATGCTTCGCGTCGCCGCGAGAAGGTTTCGGTCGTCCTCCTGCCGTTTTGCCATGGATTCGAGAAAGCGGACATCGAGCACTTCCGCCGCGCGCGTCTGACGCCGCCGGACCAGCGTGGCGTAGCGTGCCATCACCCGGCGCCTGCGGTCGAGCTGCCGTTCTGCCTCGGCCAGGGCCGCGTCGAGCGCCGCCAGGCGCGCGCTTCCGCGTTCGGCGCCGGTCCTGTAGGCCACCGCTGCATCGCCGCGCAGCACCTCCCGCACCCGGGCAACGGCATCACCCATCGTCCGTCTCCTGGCCCTCGGCTCCGTCCGCCCCGGCCACGAACAGCGCATCGACCACCGACACGGCGGCCTCCGCGTCGCGACGGCGCTTCATGCCCTCCAGCGAGTCGAACGTCTCCACCGGCAGGGCCAGCCGCAGGAAGGCGCGCGCCGCCCCGGACCGGGCATCGAGCCACGTCGCAAGCATCCTGCACCCCTCGATCCACACCTCCTCCGTCGGTGGCCGCTCCAGCGCGTCGATCGCATCGACCGTCGCCGTCAGCGCACGGCGCGACAGGGTGCGATCCAGATCCGCGGGCACCCCGTCGGCCACGAGGCACTCCCGGATCCGCCCGCGCAGGGCGACATGGCCCAGAAGCAGTACGAACCCCTCGGCGTCGTGCGCCAGCACATCGATGGCGGCGAGGACCGGTGCGTCGAGAGCGATCAGATCGTGCGATTCCAGCAGCAGGTCGACCCTGTGCCGTTCCGCCAGCTTGCGCGCGACGGGGCGCATGCGCGGGTCGGCGAGCATGGTGGAAAGGCTGCGCCGCGCCCCTGCGCCCGCCCCGCCAAGTCGCGCGACCCAGCTCGGATGGACCCACGAAACGGGAATTGCGCCCCGATCTTCCGCCACGGTCACAAGCCGTCCTGCCCTTTTTGCGTGCTGAAGGTCAAGATGCTGACATTCTCGTAGGCCAGCTTGTCGACGCTGTTGGCAACGGCGATTTTGATCTTCGGCACGTCGGCCGCGAACCTGAATTCAGGGGTATGGTAGATGAACACGGAGGCCCGTGCCCGCTCGCTGCCCGGATCAAGGGGGTTGTCTTCCGGGATCACCAAATGCACCCGCGCACTCGTCACCCCGTCGATGGCAGAGATGCTGTGCGCGAGTTCTTGGTTCATGGCGTGCACGAAGCGTGCCCGCTCCTCGAACGGGCTGGTCACCAGTCCCTCGGCCTTGAACATGTCGCCCAGCGAGGAGAACCGGGCATTCGGTAGGTTGTTCTGTTCGAGCAACATGATCGCCTCGGCAAATTGCGACGAGGGGGCGGACAGGGAATAGGTCTGGCGCTCGTCATCGAAATGCCGCCTCGCATCGATGTCCTGCATACGCAGCAGGGCGACCATCGTGTTCACCTCGCGCTCCGACAGGTCGGTGTAAAGCTGGTCGTCGCACCCCGCGAGCAGCGCGAGCAGCATGGCAGCTGCGAAGACCCGCCTTCCCTTGGTGTTCATGTACGTGCTTCTCCGAACGGCTTGAAACACCACGTTAGACAATCAGAATTAACGACCTATTGCGCCTGGATGAACATCTTCATCGTGCCGTCCACCTTCGTCGTCAGCGACGAGCCGACGGTGAACAGGGCGGAGGTGTAGGCCATGCTCGACACGTCGCTCACCATCCCGGAGTAGCGATCCATCACGCTGTCGATGCCCTCGTCGCCAGGCATCTCCTTTCCGTTCCCGATCCCGCCGCCCATCTCGGAGGAGAGGGGAGTGGGCGAGGTCAGGGCGTCGACGCTGTCGGCGTAATCGCTGTTCTTCGCGCCGTCGTCCTCGAACGACTTCATGGTCTCGGTCATCTCGCTCGTCTTGTCACGCAGCATGCCGATCTTGGAGCGGATCGTCTCGCCCAGGTCGGTCATGTCCGGCAGCGATCCACGCGCGAGATCGTCGAGGGAAAGGGCAGCTTCTCCTGCTCCGGGCAAGGAGGCGGCGAGTGTAGGA
>JAULKR010213761.1:0-15680 GCA_032356305.1 Prasiola linearis | reverse complement strand
GCGGTGTCCTGGTCGAGCATCTGGTTGATGGTGGCCATGACGCCCATGCCCATCATCGCCTTGATGACCTCGTTCGCCTTGACCGCCATCTTGTTGGCGAGATCGGCGACCGTGATCGTCTCGGGCACGTCGACGTCGCGCACCACCGGCGTGGTGGGACGCTCGAAGCCGTGCTTGGACTCGATGTTGGCACCGCGACGCCCGCGGTCCTTCCTGCGTCCGCCCCGGCCCGGAGCCACGCGCAGCTGACCGCGCCCGCCGAAGCGGCCACCGGCGCCCCCGGCACCGCCAGGCTTGCCCCGGCCCCGACCGGCGCCGCGATCGCGGTCCCGCCCGTCCTTCCTGGCCGCGCCGCGATCGGTGCTGGCGGCCTGCTGGGCCTCCATCGCCGCGCGTCGCTGGGCCTCCTGCTGGAGACGCTCCTGCTCGCGCCGCTCGGCGTCGCGCTTGGCGTTCTCGGCGGCCTCCTTCCTCTGCTCGCCGGCGACCTGCTTCTGGATCTGGCGCTCGGCGGCCGCCATGGCCTTCGCCTCGGCGTCCTCGCGCGCCTTCTGCAGCCGCTCCTGACGGGCGATCTCGGTGGGCGACAGCGGCTCCTTGCTCTTCTTGGCCTCCGCTTCGGCGGCCTCGGCCTCGGCCTTGGCGGCCTGCGCCTCGGCGGTGGCGAGCTTGGAGGCCTCCTTGGCGGCGGCGGCCTCGACCTGGGCGACCATGTCGGCCTCGGCCGCGGCGCGCGCCTCGGCATCGAGCGCCGCGTTGGCGGCGGCCTGGGCAGCCTCCGCCGCCTCGGCGGCGGCGGCCTCGGCAGCCTGGGCGGCCGCGACGGCGGGATCCACCGCGGGGGCCGCCTCGGCCTCCGGCGCGGCGGTCTCGTCGGCGGTGGCCGCGGGGCCGGCCCCGTTCGCGCCCGGCGACGGAGCATCGGCGCCGACCGGCACGACGCCGCCGTCGGGGGCCGCGTACGTGCGGCGCGAGCGCACCTCGACGGCGACCTTTCGCCGACCGGAGGAGTCGCTGCGCAGCTCGCTGACCTGCTTGCGCTTGAGGCCCATGCGCTTGGAGGCGGCCGCCCCGCCCCCGGCGGCGGCGGCGCCGCCGGAGCGGGCGCCGCGCAGGTGCGTCAGCAACGCCATCTTCTCGGAATCCGAGATCGAGTCGGTCTCGCCGGTCTTGGCGATGCCCGCGTCCTTGAGCTGCACGAGCAGCTTCTCGACGGGCGTGCCGACGACCTGCGCCAGTTGTTTTACGGTGACTTCAGCCATCTATCGTCCGCGTGTTCCCGTCCGCCTTCGCCCGTTCGCGCCGCTGGCGCCGCGGTCCCGACCCGGTGGATCGGTCCGCCTTCGTCCTGTTGTTCGCCTTCCGCCCGTGCGCACCGCACACGGGCCGGGCACCGCCTCAGGCGGTACCGGTCGTGGTCTCGCCTTCGATCGTCCCGGCCGCCGCCGCCGCTTCGGCCGCCTCGGCCTCGGCGATCCAGCGCTCGCGCGCCTTCATGATCAGCGCACCCGCGACCTCCTCCTCCATGCCGTCGATGACCATCAGGTCGTCCACCGACTGGTCCCCGAGATCGTCCACGCTCAGCACGCCCTGGGCGGCGAGCTCCATGGCCAGGTCCTCCTCGTGACCCTCCATCATCACGAGCATCACCAGCTCCGGCTCCGGGGTCTTGCCCCCGAGCTTCGCCTCGGTGGCGATCGCCTTGGTCAGCAGCGCGTCGTTGGCGCGGCTGCGGAGCTCGTCGACGGTGTCCTCGTCGAACTCGTCGATCTCCAGGAGCTCGTCGCGCGGCACGTAGGCCACCTCCTCTATGGTGGTGAACCCTTCCTGCACAAGGATCAACGCGACTTCCTCGTCGACGTCGAGCTGCTCGACGAAGGCCTTCGACAGCTCCTTGGCCTCCTCCTCGTTCTTCTCCTCGGCGGCCGCCTCGTCCATGACGTTCAGCTGCCAGCCCGTGAGATCCCCCGCCAGGCGCACGTTCTGGCCGCCGCGGCCGATGGCCAGCGACAGCTTCTCGGTCTCGACCGCGATGTCCATGACGCCGCGCTCCTCGTGGACCACGATGCCCTTGACCTCGGCGGGCGCCATCGCGTTGATGACGAACTGCGCGGGGTTCTCGTTGTACAGGATGATGTCGATGCGCTCGCCCGCGAGCTCGTTCGACACGGTCTGCACGCGCGAGCCGCGCATGCCGACGCAGGCCCCGATGGGATCGAGCCGCGGGTCCAGCGAGGAGACCGCGATCTTGGCGCGCGCGCCGGGATCCCGGGCGGCGGCGTTGATGATGATCGTGCCCTGGCCGACCTCCGGCACCTCGAGCTTGAACAGCTCCTTCAGGAATTCCGGGGAGGTGCGCGAGACGAACAGCTGCGGGCCGCGCACCTCGCTGCGGACCTCGTAGAGGTAGCCGCGCAGCCGGTCCCCGGGACGCGTGGCCTCGCGCGGGATCATGTCCTCGCGCGAGACGTAGGCCTCGGCGTTGGCGCCGAGATCCAGGTACACGCCGCCGCGCTCCAGGCGCTTGACGATGCCCATGACCAGCTCCCCGATGCGGTTCCGGTACTGCTCCACGACGCGCTCGCGCTCGGCCTCGCGCACCTTCTGCACGATGACCTGCTTGGCGGTCTGGGCGGCGATGCGACCGAAGTCGACCGACTCGATCTGTTCCTCGACGAAGTCGCCGATGCCGAGTTCGGGCTGATCGAACTGCGCCGCGGAGAGCGTGATCTGGCGCAACGGGAACTCCTGCTCGGCATCGTCCTCGACGACCTCCCAGCAGCGATAGGTGTCGTACTCGCCGGTCTCGCGGTCGATGTTGACGCGCACCTCGATGTCGCCGCCGTGGCGCTTCTTGGCGGCCTGCGCGAGCGCCGCCTCCATCGCGTCGAAGATGACTTCCTTGTCGACCGCCTTCTCGTTCGAGACGGCCTCGACCACGAGCAGGATGTCCTTGGCGGACTTCTCTTCCTTGGTTTCCTCGATCTTCTTGGCCATGCTCGTCTCGTTGTCGGTCGGTTCTGTGATCGGCCGGCCGGCCGGCGCCCGGTCCGTCCCCTCGCCCGTTCCCGGGAAGCGGGAACGGCCTCAGCGCTTGGTCCCGCGCTCTATCCTTCCGATCACGTGCGCCTGCTCCACGTCGGACAGCGGCAGCGCGTGCACCTCGCCGTCCACCTCGATCGACACCGTCCCGTCCGCCGTCCCGACGAGCGTGCCCCGGTAGTTCCTGCGTCCGTCGACGCCCGTGAGCAGCCGCACGCGCGCCTCCTCGCCCGTCGCTCCGGCGAACTGGCCGGCGTCGAACAGGGGCCGGTCGACCCCGGGCGACGACACCTCGAGCTGGTAGGGCTGGCCGATGGGATCCTCCACGTCGAGCACCGCGTCCAGCTGGCGGCTGACCGCCACGCAGTCCTCGATGAGGATGCCCTCCTCCCGGTCGGTATCTATGTAGACGCGCAACGTCTGGCCGTTCTCGGCCTGACCGAACTCGCTGCCCACGTAGCCGTAGCCGAGCCCGGTCACGACCGGGGCCACGACCCGCGAGATGGCTTCCGATGCACGTCGCACGCGTGTCCCTCCTCGATAGGGTCGTTCGCCCAAAGAAAAAGGCTCCGTAGAGGAGCCCGTGTCCGTCCGCCCTGCTTGTCGTTCGACACGCGCGTGGCCGCGACGAGGGCCACACCGTGCGCCGTTGCTGTCGCGCCCCTGCGCGAGGGAGTTCGACGCTCCCGAGCCGGGTAGTGTAGCAGCCGGAGGCGCGGTCCGGCCCGTCCGGCGGATGCGACGGCGCGAAGCGCCCCGGCCGGAAGACGCCGGCCGCGGCGTTCCCGATTCTCAGCGGCGCCGTCGCGCTCCGACCCGTCGCGTCACCGCACGTTCGGTCCGGCGCCCGGCGATCGCCGAGTGCACGGCCGCCATCCAGGTGACCGCGGCCACGATGGCGAGCATCGCCAGCAGCGCCACGGTGCCGATCGACGCGGCGATCGGCACCACGAGGAGCAGACCGACGACGGGCAGGAGCAGTCCGGAGAGAGCGACGTTCGCTGGCTTGTTCATGACGGCGGGGGCCTTTTCGTGGAACCGGCGGCACGGGTGACGTGCCTTGTGGTCCTCACTGTCTCACGCTGCCCGCCCCGTCGATCCCCGCCGGGATCTTCTGCAGTCGCGCGGCAGAAACTGCCGGGAGGACGATCGGGACCGATCCGGTCGGTGAACCCGGCCCGCGGCCCCGCGTCCCGCCCCGCTCAACCGTGCCAGGGGTCCTGCACGACCTCGATCTTGCTTCGATCCCGTCCCGACGTCGGGGGCGACCGCCGGGTCGATCGATCGGTCCGCGGAACGCTGCATCCCTCGCGCGGAACGGGCACGCGCGGCTCACACCAGCTAACGTAAACGTATCGAAGCACACGACAGAGCACAGACGATGACCGCACGCCGGACGCTGCCCCGAGCGAATGTCCTGGTCGCCGCGCTCGCGACCGCGACGGCACTGGGCGGCTGCATCGCCCCGGGCGCCGAGCCCCTCGCGGACCGCGGCGTCGACGGACTGCCCGACGGGGCGCGGCTGTGGGTGGAGCGCCCGACGCGCGCCGCGTCGCGGGCCGCCCCGGTCGACGGCCCGGCCGCCGACGCCCCGGCGGCGGACGTGCGCTACACCGTGCGCCCGGGCGACAGCCTCGGCGGCATCGCCCGTCGCCTGACCGGGGACCCGGACCGCTGGCGCGACATCGCCGCCGCGAACGGCATCGACGACCCCGCCGCGCTCGCCGTCGGCGCGCAGCTGATCGTGCCGGCCGCGCTCGTGGACGGCGCCGCGCCGGGCACGGGCTCCGCGCCCGGCGGGTCCGTACGCACCGGCCTGCTGGACACGCTCGGCCTGGCGCAGGAATACGACGCCACCTTCCGCATCGCGCGCGAGCAGTTCGACGTCGCCCGCAGCGGCGTGCCGATCGCCCGCTCCGGATTGCTGCCCCAGGCGGGCGCCCGGGCCGAGATCGCCCGCTTCACCGATTTCGAGGACGACGGCGACGGCGGGGGCACCACCGTCACCGACGTCGGCGGCGCGGACGGCGACGGCGGCGCCACGGGCGTGCTGCCCGTCGGCAGCGCCGACTACACCGAGACCCAGCTGTCGGCCACCTTGAGCCAGGCGCTGTTCGATCGCGCCTCCTCGCTGGCGCTGCGCCGCGCCGGGCTCGAGACCGACGTGGCCGAGACGCGCTTGCTCGCCGCCCACGAGGACCTGGTGGTGCGCGTGGCACGCGCCTACTTCGACGTGCTGCGCTCCGCCGCGGAGCTCGAGTTCCGCGTCTCCGACCTCGACGCCATCCGGCGCCAGCTCCAGCAGTCCGAGCGGCGCTACGAGGTCGGCGACATCGCCATCACGGACGTGGTCGAGGCCCGGGCCCGGAGAGACCTGGCCGAGGCCGCCGAGATCGATGCCGACAACGCGGTCTCGGACGCGCGCGAGGCCCTGGCGGAGATCACCGGGCTGGACGCCGACGACTTCGACCTGGCCCGGCTCGACGAGGACTTCACGCTCGTGCGCCCCGACCCCGCGGACGTGGACGCCTGGGTGGCCGTCGCCCTGGAGAACAACCTCGACCTGATCGCGGCGCGCGGCAACCGCGAGTCCGCGGACGCCTTCGTGGGCGTGCAGCGCGCCCAGCGCCTGCCCAGCCTGTCGGTCGGGGCGAGCATCGCCTCGCTGTCCTCCGACGACGGACCGCGCCCCGACGGCGAGACGGGGTCGGTGGCGTTGACGGGCACCCTGCCGCTGCTGTCGGGCGGGCTCGTGACCGCGCAGATCGCGCAGGCGCAGGCCCAGGCCAGGCTCGCCGACGAGCAGGTCACCGACGCGCGCCGGCGCGTCACGCGCGCCGCGCGCAACGCCTACCGGGGCGTGCTGGCGGCGGTGGCGCGCGTGCAGGCGCTGCAGCAGGCGCTCGCCTCGACGCGCCAGGCGGCGCGCGCCACCGAGGCGGGCTTCCAGGCCGGCACCCGCACCTCGGTGGAGGTGCTGGAATCGCTCAGGGACACCTTCCGGGCGCGTGCGGACTACGCGTCCGCGCGCTACGACTACATCGTCGGCACGCTGCAGCTGCAGCAGGCCGCCGGCACGCTGGCCGCCGAGGACGTGCGTCGCGTGGGGGTGTGGCTCGAGGGCGAGTAGATCTCGTCGACGGGGCGCGACCGCCGCGCCCCGGCCCCGTTCCTGGCTGCCCTGCCCCGCGCGTCAGTCCCGCTCGCGCAGCCAGGCGCGTGCGCCGGCCTCGTCGTCCGCGGCGAACGTGCGCGTCCGCACCGCCTGGAGTCGCCCGGCCGAGTCGAGCGCCCGGCCGAGCCAGTCGATCGACGTCACCAAGGCGAAGCGCGACACGCGCGACAGGCCCTCGCGCTGCAGGCGCCAGAGCGCGGGCGACAGCAGCACGGCCGGGTCGAACCCGTCGAAGCGACGCACGCGTCCGAGCACGCGCACGGGCTCCGAGCCGCCGCCGAGCTCGTCGAGCCTGGCCACCATCGCCTCGACGTCCTCGCGGCGTATCCGACCGTCGAGCTCGAGCACGAACAGGCCCGGCTCGTCGTCGTCGAGCAGCCGCAGCCCCTCGCCCGCCTGCCGTGACCCGGCGGCGTCCGATCGGGCCCGGCCGGCACCGGTGGCGCCCGAGCTCTCGTCCCGGCCGGCGCCACCCTCCTTCGCGCCTTCCCCGACCGTTCCGGCTCCCTTCTCCGACGTGTCCCCCGGTGCCCCGGAGCCGTCTTGCGCCGGTCCCGACACCGCGGCACCGGGACGCCCGCCGGGCTCCGTCCGGCCCCCCTCGCCCGCCGCACCGATCCAGCGCCGCGCCTCGTCGGCGGCATCCATGCCGAAGAACCGCACGGGCAGTCCGGCCGGCAGCGCACGCATGAGCTTGGCGAGCGTGTTCACCCAGGACGCGTCGCCGACGATGCCCACGCGCTCCAGGGCGCCGAGCCGGCCCAGCAGGCTCGCGCCCGCGAGCGCGTCGCCGCCGAACGCCTTCATCGTGACGTCCTCCACGGCCGAGAGATCGACCAGCAGGGTCGCGCGTCCCTCGCCTTCCAGCGCCGACTCGAGCGCCTCCTTCGCGCGGCGCACGTCCCCGGCGTCGACGATGCCCGAGGCGCGGATCTCCAGGCGGGTGAAACGGGTGGCGGTGGTCTCGATCATGGGAGTGGCTCGCGGTTCCGATACGGGTACAGCTGACAGCGCCGGGCCGCCCCGGTGCCGCTCGATGCGCCGTCGTTGCAGGATGTGCACGGGTCCGGCGGCCGCGCTCGCGCGACGGCATGCAAGCCTTGCCACGACCGGGAAAGACCCTTTCCTGCACGGTGCCGACACAGCGAATGGTTCTCATTACACTTGGTGCCGAAGCGGCCGCTCGTCCGCCGCGCCGACACCGAACCCGATGAGCGATCCCGATTTCGAACGCGTCCTGTCGGTCCACCACTGGACCGACGACTACTTCAGCTTCCGCACCACGCGCGACCCCGGCCTGCGCTTCGAGAACGGCCAGTTCCTGATGGTCGGCCTGGAGATCGACGGCAAGCTGGTGCGCCGCGCCTATTCCGTCGCCAGCGCCAACTGGGAGGACGAGCTGGAGCTGTTCAGCATCAAGGTGCCCGACGGCGCGCTGACCTCCAGGCTGCAGCACGTGCAACCGGGCGACCCGGTGTACATCGGCAGAAAGCCCGTCGGCTCGCTGCTGCTCGACGACCTGCGTCCGGGCGGGACGCTGTGGATGCTGGGCACCGGCACGGGCCTGGCACCGTTCCTGTCGCTGATCAAGGACCCGGAGTGCTACGCCCGCTTCGAGCGCGTGGTGCTGGTGCACGGCGTGCGCCGGGTGGCGGACCTGGCCTACCGCGAGATGATCGAGAACGAGCTGCCGCGCCACGAGTACCTGGGCGACAGCGTGCGCGACACCCTGCTCTACGCTCCGGTGGTCTCGCGCGAGCCGTTCGAGCGGCGCGGGCGCATCACCGGCCTGCTGGCCGACGGGTCGCTGGAGGCGAGCCTGGGCCTGCCGCGCATCGATCCCGCCCGCGACCGGTTCATGATCTGCGGCGGCACCGAGATGCTCGCCGACCTGCGCGGGCTGCTCGATGCCCGGGGCTTCGAGGCCTCGCCCTCGATCGGCGAGCCCGGCGACTACGTGTTCGAACGGGCGTTCGTGGCGAAATGAGCGAGTTTCCGCCCGACATGGCCGCCGGCATCGTCGAGCACATGAACGACGATCACGCCGACGCGGTGCTCGCGATGCTGCGTGCGGACGGACGGGCCGTCAACGGGTGTCCGGACCCGCGCGACGCGACGGCCGCGAGGCTCGTCGCCATCACGCCGCACGCACTCGACGTCGAGTTCACGGTCGCCGACGTGCCCGGGCGCGCGACCGTCGCCTTCGACCCGCCGATCGATCCGCCGGGCAGCGTGCGCGCGCGGCTGGTGGCGATGACGAAGGCGGCGCGCGGTCGCCTGTAGTCCGGACGGCGACGAACGGACGGGCTCGACCCCGACTGAATCGGCAAACGGTCACATCTGGAATTGTAACGATATTGATTCGCGTTAACCCCATCAGACCGATACTTTGTACCATGATCACGGTACCTGTCGCTTCGCCGCGACGAGCATTCGCACCGTCGTGGTCCCGACCTTGCCGAACCGCCCGCAGGCGCATCGCGCGCCGCCTTCACCAACGGAACACCCTTCCCATGAAACGACTGATCTGCCTCGCCTCCCTCGCCCTGCTCGGCATCGGCTCCGCCCAAGCGGCCTGCGAGTTCGACATCGACGGCAGCGCCGCCATGGCCTACGACGTCCAGGAGATGGCCGTCGAGAGGAGCTGCGGCGAAGTCACCGTGAACCTGACCAACACCAGCGACATGCCCGCCAGCGCCATGGGCCACAACTGGGTCCTCACCGTCGCCGAGGACTTGCAGCCCGTCGCCATCGACGGTCAGAACGCCGGACTCGACAACGACTACGTCAAGCCCGACGACGAGCGCGTCATCGCGCACACCGCCATCAGCGGCGGCGGCGAGACCGTGAGCGTGACGTTCTCCACCGATGGCTTGCACGCGGCAGCGCTGGCGTCCCGCACGACGCGGTCCGCCTGCGGGTAGGACCGTGAGCGCCGTTCCGGTGCAGGCGGACCGTCGCTCGGAAGCGGGCGACGCCATGTCGCTCGAAGCCGCGCTGATCCTGGCCGCCGCCCTCGGCGACATCGACGCGGTGGGCCGAGGCCTGGCCCGCGGCCTGGCCGCCGACGCCTCGCCGCCCGGCAAGCCGAGTGCGCTGTGCTACGCGGCGCTGGGCAACGACACGGCGCTGCTGGAGCTGATGCTGCGCCACGGCGCGGACGTGAATCTCCGCGACGCGACGGGCAACAGCCCGAGCATCTACGCGGCGATCGCGGGCGCGTGCTGCTGCCTGCGCCTGCTCGTGCACCACGGCGCTGACTTGTCGAAGGTCAACGCGCGCGGCGACTCGGCGCTCGGCTGCTGCCGGGATGCACGCACCCGGGCGGCACTGCTGCAGGCGCTGGCGACGTCGTCACCGCCGCACGCTCTCGGGGACCGTTCGGTGCGGCACTGAGTTCCGGTGGCGCATACCCTCGCGATCGCCCTGCTGCTGGGCTCGGGCACGCTCGCGCTCGCCCTGACGTCCCCACGCGCTCCGCCGGCGCCGGACGTGCACCCGGCCCTGCTGCCCGCGGGCGAGGCATCGACGCTGACCGGACCTTGGACCGACGTCACGGCGTCCCTGCTGCGGGTGCCCGGGAACACGCCGGCGGGCGCGACGCATTCGCTCGGCCGCCGCCTGGTCGAGACCGACTGGCGGGAGGAGCTCGCGCTCGCCCCGCTGATCGGCCCGCACTTCGACAGCGTGACCTGCACCGGGTGCCACGGCGAATCGCGTGACGGCCCCCGTACCGGAGACGACGAGCCCCTGCGCATCGCCCGTCTGGCGGGACCGCCTTCCGACGCGACGCACGATGCACCGGCACCGGGCAATCCCGGCTCCTCCCAGCTCACGCGCCACACGCATCCGGACGGCGAGCCGTCGCGACGGCTCGCGCTCGAGTTCGTGTCCGAACCCGGTCGCTTCGACGACGGCGAGTCCTACGAGCTGCGCCGCGTCGTGGCGACCATGGACGAGGGCGGGCGTCTCCACGGACCCGGAGTGCTGGCGCTGCGCGTCGCGCCGCCGCTGTACGGCTGGGGCCTGCTCGAACGCATCGCGCCCATCGCGCTCGCCCGCATGGCGGACCCCGAGGACCGGGACGGCGACGGCATCAGCGGACGGCTCACCGTGTCGGACGGCTGGCCGGGACGGTTCGGCTGGAAGGCCGCGCAGCCCACGCTCAGACGCCAGAGCGCCGCGGCGCTGTACCACGACATGGGCGTGACGAGCGACGAGTTTCCGGACGTCGGGTGTGCCGCCGCGGCCGCCGCGCTCGCCGCCACGTGCCACGAGCTGCCCGCCTCCGAGCTCGATGCGCTCGTCGACTACCTGGCCGCCACGGGCGTGCCCGACCGACGCGATCGTCACGTGCCCCTGGTGCAACGCGGGGCGCGCCTGTTCTCCGCCATCGGCTGCGCCGACTGCCACGTGCCGGCGATCACCATCGCGCCCCGGGAGAGCGTCGGCGGCGGGGTGTCGCGACGCGAGGTGCTGTGGCCCTACTCGGACCTGCTGGTGCACGACATGGGCGATGCGCTGGCCGATCCCGAGCCGGTGACGGAGCCCACCGCCGTGCGCGTCTCCGTGGCCGTCGACACCGCCGCGCCCGCGTCCGGGCGCGAGTGGCGCACGCCCCCGCTGTGGGGCATCGGACTGCTGGCGGCACGGCCCGGACAGCGCTTCCTGCACGACGGTCGTGCACGCACGCCGCTGGAGGCGGCGCTGTGGCACGGCGGCGAGGGCGCCGAGGCGCGGCGCCGACTGCTCGCGCTGCCGGCCGGGGACCGGGAGGCGCTGGTGGCGTTCCTGGGGTCGCTGTAGACAGGCGATTCGCTTTCGGCTCCTCGTCGGCTCCCAGTCGATCCGGCATGGATGATATCTTTGATATCATCGTGATCTCGCTCGGACACGCTTCATGGGACAGCTACTCGTACGCGATCTGGACGCCGGCATCATCGCCGCCCTGAAGGAGCGGGCCGCGCGGAACGGGCGGAGCGCGGAAGCCGAACACCGGGCCATTCTCGAGCGATCCCTGGTGCGTCCGTCGCGACGCACGCTGGCGGAAGTGCTGCTGGAAATCCCGCAGATCGGACGTGACGAGGACTTCGCGCGTCGTCAGGACGACGACGAGGCCCGACATGTTCCTGATTGACACCGACGCGATCAGCGAGCTTCGCCGGGGCGAGCGCGCGGACCCGAACGTGCTGACCTTCTTTCGTCGGTTCACGATCGAGTCCGATCGCTGCTTTCTGTCCGTGATCACGCTCGGCGAACTGAGGCGCGGTGCCGAGCGTGTCCGTGCGCGCGGTGACGTCGACCAGGCTGCCCTGTTCGAGATCTGGCTGAAGACGCTACTCGACACGTTCGGCGATCGCGTGTTGCCGATCGATGCGGAGGTCGCCGACTTGTGGGGACGACTGCGAGTGCCGGCGCACGAGAATTCCCTCGACAAGTTGATCGCCGCGACGGCGTTGATCAATCGCCTGACAGTGGTGACGCGAAACGTCCGCGATTTCAGACCGACCGGCGTGCAGTTGCTGAATCCGTTCGATCGAACGTGACACCCTCCAGCGTCGAGCCGAGGAATCGATCGGGCAGCCTGCGGGTCTTCGTCCTGGGCGGCACCGGCACCGCCGGACGGGCCACCGTGCGGGCGCTCCGGCGGGCGGGTCACGAGGTGACCTGCCTCGTGCGCTCCGGCAAGGCCGGACACGATGTCGACGCCATCCGGCGGTCCGCCCGCCTGCCGGCCGACGTCGAGCTGCGCACCGGGGACGTCACCGACGCGGCGTCGCTGCGCCGCGACGGCTTTCGCGGCGAACGCTTCGATGCCCTCGTCTCCTGTCTCGCCTCGCGCAGCGGCGCCCCCGCGGACGCCTGGGCGATCGATCACGCCGCGCACGTGCTGGCGCTCGCCGCCGCGAAGGAGGCGGGCGTGCGGCACATGGTGCTGCTGTCGGCGATCTGCGTGCAGAAGCCGCTGCTCGGCTTCCAGCACGCCAAGCTCGCCTTCGAGCGCGAGCTGACGGGGTCGGGGCTGACGTATTCCATCGTGCGGCCCACGGCGTTCTTCAAGTCGTTGTCCGGGCAGGTGGACCGGGTGCGGCGCGGCAAGCCCTTCCTGCTGTTCGGTGACGGCACGCTCACGGCCTGCAAGCCGATCGACGACGACGATCTCGGCGACTTCATCGCGGGGTGCCTGACCGATCCGGCGCGCCATGACCGGATACTGCCCATCGGCGGTCCCGGCCCCGCGATCACGCTGCGCGAGCAGGGGGAGAAGCTGTTCGAGCTGACGGGGCGCACGCCGCGCTTCCGTCACGTACCGGTGGCGCTGTTCGACGTCGTGGGCACCGTGCTGGAACGGCTCGGACGGTTCAGCCCGGCGTGCGCCGCGAAGGCGGAGCTGGCGCGCATCGGACGCTACTACGCCACCGAGTCGATGCTCGTTCTGGACCCCGTCACCGGGCGCTACGACGCGGACGCCACGCCCTCGACCGGCACGAAGACGTTGTCCGACTTCTACGCGGCGCTGCTCGACGGCTCGGCCACGGTGGAGCGCGGCGAGCACGCGGTGTTCCGCGACTGAGCCGGAAAGCCCCTGCACCCGTGAGCGGCTCGATGTGGAGCGCCTCGTGGTCGGCTTCCTCGATACCATCGCGAAACAACGACACCCGACGCCTCTCATGGACACGACCCGTACTCGCCCCGCCCGAACTGCCGACGGCATCGCCGACTCGGCCGACACGAACGCGACCGGCGCCGACCCGTGCGACACCGGAACGATGGCCGGCATCGACAGGGCGCTCGACACCGACACGGCGGGCTTCGGCGCGGTGGCTGCCGAGGCGCTGGTCGCAGGACTCAGGAGCGAGCACGCCACCGGCTTCGCCCGCACCATCGCGTTCCGCCGGGACCAGCTCGCGCGGCTGATCCGCCTGATCGAGGAGAACGAGTCCGCGTTCACCGAGGCCCTGCGCGCCGACATGGGCAAGCCGGACATCGAGACCTACGCCGGCGAGATCGCGATCTCGCTCACCGAACTGAAGGTGATGAGAAAGCACCTCGCCCGATGGGCCGCGCCGGAATCGGTCCCCGTTCCACTCGCCTCCCGGCCCGGCAAGGCCTGGGTGCAGCGCGAGGCGAAGGGCGTCGTGCTGGTCATCTCGCCGTGGAACTACCCGCTGCAGCTCAGCCTGCTGCCCGTCGCCACCGCCATCGCCGCCGGCAACGCCGTGGTGCTCAAACCCAGCGAGCTCGCCCCCGCCACGAGCCGTCTCCTGGCCGAGACCCTGCCCCGCTACCTCGACGAGCGCGTCGCGCGCGTCGTCGAGGGCGCGGTGCCGGAGACCACCGCGCTGCTGGCGCAGCGCTGGGACCACATCTTCTACACCGGCAACGCATCCGTCGGCCGCATCGTCATGCGGGCGGCGGCCGAGCACCTCACCCCGGTCACGCTGGAGCTCGGCGGCAAGAGCCCGGCCATCGTCGACAAGGATGCGCGGCTGAAGGTCGCCGCCCGGCGCATCGTCTGGGGCAAGTTCTTCAACGCCGGCCAGACCTGCGTCGCCCCCGATCACGTCCTGGTGCAGCGCGACGTGCACCGGGAGCTCGTCGCTCACATGGTCGAGGCCGTCGAGGCGTTCTACGGCGAGCACCCGGAGCGCTCCGAGGACTACGGCCGCATCGTCAACGAGCGTCACTTCCAGCGCCTGACGGGGCTGATCGACGCCGGCGGCTTCGAGCGCATCGCCGTGGGCGGCCAGAGCGATCCGGCCACGCGGTTCATCGCCCCGACCATCCTCGACGGGGTGTCGCCGGATGCCGCGCTGATGCGGGAGGAGATCTTCGGCCCTCTCCTGCCCGTCGTCGTCGTCGACGATCTCGACGCGGCGGTGCGCATGATCGACGCCGGCCCCAAGCCGCTGGCGCTCTACGTCTTCACCGAGAACGACGCCGCCGCGCAGCGGGTCGTCCGCGAGACCTCCGCCGGCGGCATGTGCATCAACCACACGATCCTGCACCTGGGCGTCCCCGGCCTGCCCTTCGGCGGCGTGGGCGAGTCCGGCATGGGCGCGTACCACGGCAAGTGGGGCTTCGACGAGCTCAGCCACCGGAAGTCCGTGCTGGAGCGGCCCACGAGCTTCGACCCGCCCGTCGCCTACCCGCCCTTCGGCGATTGGAAGAAGAAGCTCGTGCGCACCGTGCTGTAGCCCGACCATTGCTCGGCCAACTGACGAAAAGTCTTGACTTTTTGTCAGTTGACTGACAAAAGGTCGGAAACTGCTCATCTGACCGTCCGCATGTTGCCGCGCTACCTGCACGCCGCGTTGATGCGCGATCTCGGACGCAAGATCCTGCTCGTGACCGGTCCCCGCCAGTGCGGCAAGACCACGCTGTCGCGCATGCTCGCCGATGATCACCAGTACCTGAGCCACGACCTGGCCGAACACCGTCTCGTGCTTGCCGACAAGCGCTGGGACCGCGAACGCGAGCTCGTGATCTTCGACGAGCTGCACAAGATGGACGGCTGGAAGGCGTGGCTGAAGGGCATCGTCGACGTCGAGGGCATGCCGCCGGCGCTCGTCGTGACGGGAAGCGCCCGGCTCTCGGCGTTCAGGAAGGTCGGCGACTCGCTGGCTGGTCGGCACTTCGAGTTCCGCCTGCACCCGTTCGATCTGAAGGAGCTGATGACGGCCGCCGAGCGTCCCGCCGGCGAGACGTTCGAGCGGCTGCTGCGCGTCGGCGGGTTCCCCGAGCCGTGGCTCGACGGCACGGAGCGGTATCACGTGCGCTGGCGCCGTGCGCACGTCGATCTGATCCTGAAGGAGGATCTCGTCACGCTGACCGCGGTGCGCGACGTGCAGTCGATCGAGACGCTGATCGAGTTGCTGCGCTCGCGCGTCGGCAGCCCCGTGTCGGCCAGCTCGCTGGCCCGGGACCTCGGCAAGAGTCCGAACACCGTGCGTCACTGGCTCGGTCTGCTCGAGGACCTGTACGTGGTGTTCAAGATCGTGCCCTGGCACCGGAACGTCGCCCGGGCGCTGCTCAAGGAGCCGAAGTACTACTTTCACGACACCGCCATGGTGATCGGCGACGACGGCGCACGGCTGGAGAACCTCGTCGCGTGCGCGCTGCTCAAGGACGTCGAGCGGGCGGTCGACGTCGATGGCGAGGAGATCCACCTGCACTACGTCCGCGACAAGGACGGGCGCGAGGTGGACTTCGTGCTGGTGCGGGACGGCGCACCGCGGGCGCTCGTCGAGGTCAAGTGGAGCGATGCCGAGCGGGCGCCGGCGCTGCGCCGCTTCTTCGCGGACGACGCGCCGGTGCGGCGCCAGGTGGTCGGCACGCTCCGGCAGGCACGCTCGTGGCCGGAGGGAGACCGAGTGGAGCCTGCCGTCGATTTCCTGGCGACGCTGGACGTCGTCACGCTCTGCGCGCGGTGAGCGAGGCACGGCAGCGAGTCGGGACGGGC
>JAULKR010213650.1:0-15688 GCA_032356305.1 Prasiola linearis | reverse complement strand
TCAGCACCGTGGGAATGTCGTTCTTGGCATGCAGATGTTTTAGCGCTGCGGCTCTTTACCGAGAAAAGGAGCGAGCTAGCATATTCGCACAGCCGGAGTACTTCGTACCTCACTACCGCGTTGAATTCAAAGCTGAGCAGACAGACCACCGATGCAGAACATTTCATAGGGATGTTGTTGTCCCGTCCATTGTTGTTACATATGTTGATATTGTCAGTGCTGCCTGATACGAGCAGTACACGTGGCAGCGTGGCATATTCCTCACACATGGAAAACTGGCACGTACAACTCCCACGAGAGCTTGGCACACAAAGGGTTTGGGAGGCTGCAGGTTGGAGCACCTCCGCTAGACGAACGCAGACTAAGGCCCCCGGGAATTCCAAACAATCGATGCGAGGATGAGTCATCCCTTCTGAGTATCACCACAGTGGCAGTACAGGGTGTCTCGGCCTTCACAGGGCCACCAGAGATGCAGCTCCATGTGGCTGTCAGCCTCTCTTCGGCGAATGCCTCGAGGGGGGTCAAGGGGGATGATCAGCCTGAGCACTCGCCCTGCAGACGACGAGGACCACCGCTCGGTTGACAGTGCGGCTACTGCCTGATCGCAGCACGATGGCCACTAGAGGCAGCCGAACAGTCTGCACCGCACATCACGTCATCGTGTATGGGATGCATACATGCGTCCATGGGCAACAATCAGTGACACACATTATGACCGGTTCACGAGAAGGAAGGGTATAGCGCGACAGAACATGAAGTTACACACCATATGACATGACGTATCGTGACAGGGCATAGCACACCTTGGCTTTGATGAATGTAGCATAATACAGCATAGCACAACACATCATCACATAATATGATATGAGAACGAACGAATTGTCGCGTCTGACAGTCACAGCTGACAGTCAACAGGTAACTGCCATGTGTTCGGGATGACTGATCACATTGCGGGTTAGGGTTAGGGTTACATATGACGGTCAGACAATCAGATGCCCTCACCTTTCGCCATACAATGCTATTACTGATTGAGCCTGCAGTAATCGGAAGTGAGTACAGAAGTGCCACTGCTGCCTACGAGCAAAATTCAAGCACAATTCGAGCAGACCACATATGCAGCTAGATTCCCAGATGCGTAAAAGCTCTAAATCACCACTGCTCTTCTCCAACAAGCGGCCAGCATGCCCACCAACTCAGCTGCATTTCCAGCAACACTCATACGAATCGGTCGCATATGTCTCAATGCTTCATGAGTCAACATTCGCTCCAGCACTTTGGCATCAAGCTCTGCCAACGAGCGGAACAGCATGCCGATGTGACTGCGACTTCAGGATAATGCACTGATGTTGATGGGCGACATCAGTGTCTTGAACTGCTGTGCTTACCCTCATGCAGCAACTCAACAGCTTAGCAGCTTTGGTGAAGGAGGCGTTGGCACTACGAAGAAGTAAGGCGTTGATTGCATGCAGCACATTTGTTGGAAATCGCTGACACGCTCCAGCCTTGCTGTTTGGTGCTATTGATGCTGATCGGAGCTGATACTAAAACTACGGAGGCTGCTCAGTACTTGAAGTCAGCCGTTTCCACCTCTCTTCGCAGCTGAGCTCGTGTGCCGAGCACTGACTCTATCACTTCCTTCATGCTGACATTGTGGGGTGCTGAGCATCGTCGTCACCACAAAAGACCATCAAGATCGATCAGATACTGAGATGTAGCAGCGGCGTTGGTCCATAAACAACCTTTGAACGACGACATGAAGATATTGACAATAACGAGTGGGTGCAGGCTGCTGCGGGCAATGGGGTAGTGATTTAGGGAGACACTGAGGATGACGAGAGTTATTTTTTGAAGACTGATCCCTAACCTGTCTACCGTCCAAAGCCCAACGTATGGTACATGAGAGGGACCAGTGTTGTCGGGTCTCCGGCCAGTCCATAACACCCCCTCATGTTAAGGGAAGTCAGGCTGCTCAGCTTCGTGAAGCTGTCTGGCAACTGCTCTATATCGGAGCAATGGAACATGTCAATCCGCCGCAGGCTGCTCAAATTGCCAAAGTTGTCTGGCAAG
Organism: Prasiola linearis; assembly: GCA_032356305.1. Taxonomy (NCBI): domain Eukaryota; kingdom Viridiplantae; phylum Chlorophyta; class Trebouxiophyceae; order Prasiolales; family Prasiolaceae; genus Prasiola; species Prasiola linearis. The sequence goes on along the minus strand of JAULKR010213650.1, from coordinate 13,621 downwards.
CTTGTAAAACCACAATGTGACATGTTGATTTGCTGCAGGGTGCTCAAATTGCCAAAACTGTCTGGCAGGCTGGTAGGACCACAATCGGAGATGTCAAATTGCTGCAGGCTGCTCAAATTGCCAAAGCTGTGTGGTAGACTGGCCAACCGAGAACAACTTCTCATGTAAAGCAACTGCAGGTTGCTCAGGCTGCCAAAGCTGTCGGGTATGCTGCCCAAATCTTTACAAGCTGACATGTCAAGAAGCTGCAGGCTGCTCAAATTGCCAAAGCTGTCTGGCAGGCTGGTGAAACCACAAACTGACATCTCAAGCCGCTGCAGGCTGCTCAATTTGCCAAAGCATTCTGGTAACCTTATCAAGCTACGACAACCTACCAAGTAAAGTTGCTGTAGGCTGCTCAGGTTGCCAAAGCCATCTGGCAAGCTCTGCAGTCCGATACAAACCGACATATCAATGTGCTGCAAGCTGCTCAGACTGCTAAAGCTGTTTGGCAAGCTCTTCATACCGTAACAATGCGAGAAATCAACTCTTTGTAGGCTGGTCAGGCTGCCAAAATTGTGTGGAAGTCTCGCCAGTCCGGAGCAAAAACCCATGTCAAGGAGCTGCAGGTTGCTCAAGCAGCCTAAGTTGTCAGGTAAGCAGCAAAGCTTGTAGCAGGAATGCATCCTGAGGTCTTGAAGCTTACTCAAGCTGCTGAAACTGTCTGGCAATCGGACCAGCTGCTTGCACTTCATGTCGAGCTGCTGTAGGCTATTCAAGCTGCCAAAGCTCTCTAATAAAGTCGCTAAAGTGTCACGATTCCTCATGGAAAACCTGTTGGAGGCTGGTCAGATCACTGAAGCTGTCTGGTATGGTGTCCAAATGGTCAAGCCACCACTGATATCGGGCAAGGTGAACAAACGAAGTGAATTGAGCCAATGCCAACCGCTGTAAGTTAAGTCGCGAGCAGTGGTTGGCAAGCTGATCAACTCTGCAAGATCAGACACAATACGAATGAATATAAAAGAATTACTGTATTTGTGCTCCAGCAACTATATGAACGCAACATTTCAAGACTGTGACCACACCTGTTCACTTTGGTTGTCCAACATTTCAGCTTCATACCGCCATGTCCCGGCGACAGCACAGTGTTGCGACATGCAAAGGCTCGGAAAACATGAGTACAGGCAGGTCAGGTGCACGTGTGTGGTGTCATTTGTGGCAGTCGCGCAAAGCACTAACAGCTGAGCGTTCGCCTCCCAAGCCGCAAGCAATGAACTGCTGACATCAAAAGGTCACTACTGCATCTACTAGCTGCCTCTTTGTCTGCGTTTAAACACTTTGAGGTGACGTCTGTTGCCAACATGAGGTACATGTAATCTTTGACCGTCACAGCTGGCACCCACGTGGTTCACTACCCGACCTAAGTTTTGTCCCTCTTCCCTGTGTTGAATAGTGAGCTCGAATACAAGTTTTGACCAGGCAAAAAGGTGTTTAGCTTGCTAAAAAAAGGCTCACGATTGTTTGCTGGATCTTTCCATGACGTAATGTGTTCCACTTGTGCTTCAGCAAAAACAGACTATCTTTTCACAATTAGTATTGATAGTCAGCTATTCAATACTAAGTTGGCGATCATTCGCAGGCACTTTCGCCAGACCTCTTTCCCGGTCAGTTCGTAATTGAGATTCTGTTTCATCAAGATGTGAGAAGTGCTTAGGAAGGACAAAGAGACGTCTCCAGAGGCTCGAAACCTACATCCGATATTGACACCATATGGATGCATCCAAAGGTACTACCTTGAACGCTACTGTAGCCTCCTGCCTTTAAGTGACGTATACTACACTTCCGTGGCCTGTTATGAACTCCTACGCCTATACAGTTGTGAATCACAAACCAGTAGCATATCAACGGCCTGGCAATCGAAATTCATCAAGGTTTAGCAAGCCATCTTTCAGCATGGTCCAAGAGAGGCCTGGCCAAACCATTGTAGTCCCGACTCGGTGTTTCCCCTCTAAATTTGGAGTGGACAATGATAAGCGACATCTCATCGATGGAAGATCAAAAAATGTCTAGGGCAAGAACTCGTTTCGAGAGACTCGTCCGATTGCTGATAGAGTGCTACTTTGGCTGTTGGTGCATGATCCGAGCTCTCCTCATCGCTACTCACCTGCGACAATGACATGTATAGCCATTGTATTTGAGTTGCGCTGGTTGCCGTTGGTGGCATGAGGAGGATGCCAAAGGTCTGTGGTGGGAGGTTCGGCAAGCAGGGGAACGAGCTGTCACAATCGCACGACCACAGCACCCTGTGGCACATCAAATGATTGCTACGTGGAAGCTGCAAACCTGTGCAGGCAGACCGACGATAAAAGTCATGGGTGGTGTCATCCGTTGAGCCATTGATGTGCCTAGCACGAGCGGCACATTGTGGCAGCCCCTCGCACACAGCCATTACGGCAGCCAGTCATGCATACAGGAGGCTCATATGGTGGCCTGGAACAAACGATCTCAGGTGATGGGTAGGGTGTGGAAAGCGTATGGTAGGCACCTTCGCTCGATATACATAGAGGAAAGCCTACAGGAGATTCCACATATTTGATGAGCGAAAAGGGGTCAAACATCCTGAGCATCATCAGAGCGACGATTGACTGGTCTTCGAGCCTCGACCTTCACAGAGCCACTGGATTGGAGCTCCATCTGTCTGTCTGTTTGTTACCTCCAATTGGTATAACAGGATATGATATCACACAAGAATTGAGAGTAAGGATTGCCACGTCTGACAGTCAACAGGTGCTTGTCATGTGCTTGGGACGACTGATCACATTGCATCACATGGCAGTCAGACAACCAGATATCCTCCGCTCTCACCACACACTACTTTCACTGACTGAGCCTGTTGTACAATGCAATGATGAACAATGAGTGTGAAAGGTTTCTCTACCATTTCTGCCTACGATCATTTATGAGAACAATTAGAGCAGACCACATATACAGCTAGATTCTCAGCAGAAGATGTGCCCAGATGCACAGCCCTATATCATTTTCCATTACAACAAGCAGCCAGCATGCCCACCGACTCAGCTGCATTCTTAAGAATACTCATACAATTCGTTCGCATGTTGACATGTGTCTCAAATTGTTTTATAAGTCAACACTTCCTCCAGCACGGTTGACATCATGCTCTGCCAATGTGCAAAGGGATATGCCAATGTGAACGCGACTAAAGGACAATGCACTGATGTTGATGGGAGACATTGAATGCCTTGAGCTGCTGTGTTTCACCTCATGCAGCAGCTCAACAGCTCTTAAAAGAAGGCATTGGCAATACGAAGAGGTAAGACATTGACTGCATGCAGTACATTTGTTGAAAATTGCTGTCTGGTGCTAATGATGTTGATCGAAGTGATACTAAAACTACAAAGGCTGCTCAGTAAGTAAAGTCAGCCGTCATCACCTCTCTTCGCAGCTGAGCTCGTGTGCTGAGCACCGACTCCATCGGTTCCTTCATGCTGACATTGTGGAGTGCTGAGCATCGTCGTCACCACAAAAGACTGTCAAGATCGATCAGATACTAAGATGTAGCAGCGGCGTTGGTCCATAAACCAGCTTTGAACGACGACATGAAGATATTGACAATAACTAGTGGGTGCAGGCTGCTGCGGGCAAGGGGGTAGTGATTTATCGAGATACTATGGATGACGAGAACTGGTGAACACTGATCCCTAATCTGTCTGAAGGCCAGAAGTCTACCGTCCAAAGCCCAACGTATGGTACATAAGAGGGACCAGTGTTGTCGGGTCTCCGGCCAGCCCACACCCCCTCATGTTAAGGGAAGTCAGGTTGCTCAGCTTCGTGAAGCTGTCCGGCAACTCCTCTATATCGGAGCAATGGAACATGTCGATCTGCCGCAGGCTGCTCAAATTGCCAAAGTTGTCTGGCAAGCTTGTAACACCACAATATGACATGTCGATTTGCTGCAGGCTGCTCATATTGCCCATAACTCTCTGGAAGCCTCTTGAGGCTCTTGCAAGATGGCATGCCAACGTTCTGCAAGCTGCTCAACTTACCAAAGCTGCCTGATAAGCGCTCTAATCTGCTACAACGCGTCATGTCAATTTCTTGGAGGCTGCTCAACTCACCAAAACTGTCTGGTACGCACTCTAATCTGCTACAGCGCATCATCTCAATTTGTTGCAGGCTGCTCAACTTACCAAAGCTGTCTGGTAAGCGCTTTAATCTGCTACAACGCGTCATGTCAAATTTTTGCATGCTGCTCAAGTTGTCAAAGCTGTCTGGCAGACTCTGCATTCCGCCGCAATACGACATATTGATTTGTGGCGGGCTGCACAAGTTGCTTAAGCTACATGGCAGCTGTATCACTCTGTCACAAGCTGCTAATGTAACTTGCTGCAGGCTGCTCAAGCTGCCAAAGCTGTGTGGTAGACTGGTTATTGGAGCACATCGTCCTATGTCAAGTCGTTGCAGACTGCTCAAACTACCAAAGCTGTCGGGTAATCCAGCAAAATATTCACAATCTGACATGTCAAGCCGCTGCAGGCTGCTCAATTTGCCAAAGCTGTCTGGCAATCTCTCCAACCCGTGATAATTCCACATGTCAAGGTACTGCAGACTGCTTAAAATGGGCTGGCAAGCTCTACAAACTGTAAGAGTTCGAGAGGTCAACTCGCTGTAGGTTGTTCAAGCTGCCAAAGCTGTGTGGCAGTCTGAACAATTTTATACAAGAACGCATGACAAGGGACTTCAGGTTGCTCAAACCACCAAAGGTGTCCGGTAAGCAGCAAAGTTCGCAGAAGTCTCGCATTTCGAGGTGTCTAAGCTTCCTCGAATTGCCGAAAGTGTCTGGCAGGCTGCTTAACAAATACATAGAGGTCATGTCAAGCTGCTGTAGGCCGCTCAAGTTGCTGAAATCCATCGGTAAACTCGCCATTTTGCCACGATTCCTTAGATAATAGTCGTAGTTTGCTGCAGGTATTCTCATGGTCAACTTTTTGCAGGCTATTCCAGTCACCACTCGTGCTGCTGTTAGGCAAGGTGGGCAAACGAAAAGGTTTGGGGCAATGCCATCCGCAGAAGGCTACTTAAGTCGCTAGCTATGAATGACTAGCCGACCAGTTCTGCTGAATCAGACATTTTACGATTGATTCGAAAAGAGTGGCCGTATGCGCGCAACAGCAACGATAAGAACACAGATTTCGGAGAAAGCGTTTCCTGTTTATTTCAATTATCTAACAGTGGCAATGTCGCACAAGTATACGATGGCTGCCCAGGTGGTTGTTTACAAAGATACCGGGCAACATCATTTTTGGCCATATGGCCAAAGATGATGTTGCCCGGTATACAATGCATTATAACATGTTGATTCATATTTGTTTGCTATCCGGGACAGCCTGTCCCTTGTCATCTACTTGCAGCGCTATAATTATGCAGGCTGTTTCGGTTTGATCTATCTATGTACTTTCCTTCGAACTTTGGCCAAAGCTTGCTTTCTGAACAAACCGTCCTTGACGATTCAGAAAAGAATCTCAAAGAGATATAGAAAGCGTCTGGAAGGACGAAAAGCTAAATCTGGAGGCTCGAAACTTGACACCTAAACCATTTCAGGGCACTCGTCCGATTGCTGGCAGACTGACATCATGAATATAACTTCTGACCGGAAGCTCCACTCAGCGCTTCTCACCTGCGACAATAAATCGAACAGGCGTTGTATGACAGCTGTTTCACTGGTAGCGTGAGTAGCCGTCATGAGTCAGGACCCAGCAGACATACACTATATGGGTTGGCAATAGAAGAACAAGTAGAGCCTTCAAAGGTGTGGTTATCTCCTCCATTGCATTTAGCACTACCTGGCCCGAGCAACACATGTGGCAGCCTGGCACATACAATAGCAGTGGCAGCCTGACGCATACAATAGCAGTAGTAGCCTGACACATACAACAGCAGTAGTAGCCTGGCACATCTCGATGATACAGGAGACTGGCACACATATGTCATCCAATATTCCGACACATATGACCTCATGTGATGGGCAGGGTATGGGAGATCGCATGTTGAAGCAGCTTCACTGAATGGATGCTCCTGTAAATTCTCCAAGAGATTCCATGCACCTATTACGATAGAAGGCGCCATTCCTCCTGGACATCAACACAGCAGCCCCGTTCAGCGGTCTTCGATCCTCGGCCCTCACAGGGCGACCGTGAAGGCTGCTCTGTCTGACGGTTGGCCTCCTCCAATCGTCTCAAGGCGGGCGAAAGCGCCACGCTTTCGACAAGCCTAAGCCCTCGTTACTTGGGCTCTGTAGTCAACGAACTTCGCTTGAAGCTCCTTGATTGATACTCTTTATGTCATTATTTACAAATTGCAAGCGTCAAGGCAACAAAGAGTGACGTGTAGTTCTCGGGGTGGTAAGGAATAGTCAAATAAAGGAAGGGCGTAGCACGACATGATACAACATAACATGGCCTGACGTGGCACAACATAGCATAGCACATGTGCCGTACAGCACAGCTTGACATGGCATGACATATCACAACACATCGTAGGTGATACATTAGATGGCAAATGATGAGTGAAATTGCCTTATTCGTATTGAAAGGCAAACTTTTCAAGATTCGGTGAGTCACCTGACATGGTCAAGTGCTCAGGGCAATTCACAATGCACCACTTGGCAGTCAGACAAGTGGACGATCTCCCCTCCCAGCTCTGACCCACCACCCGGCAGCATACATCGTGGTTGAAGAGCTCTCCAGCGCCTATGCACCATCCTCACTTACAGCTTCACTAGAGTGAGGCTCAAGGCAGATTCAACTCTGTTACCGTCTTCAATCGCCCCTCCAAACAAGACCCAGTTTCTACCAGGTCAGAACTGCCCTGGCTTTACTGACCATTGTCATGTTGGCCCGAGCAGTATGCATGGCAGCCATTAAACCCAGCATGGCAGCCATTAAAACCAGAACAGGGCACTAGCCTAACACATGCAACAGCACAGCACATGCAACAGCACAACACATGCAACAGCACAACACATGCAACAGCACAGCACATGCAATAGCACAACACATGCAACAGCACAGCGAATGCAATAGCACAATGCATGCAACAGCACAGCACTTGCAATAACACAGCACATGCAATAGCACAGCACATGCAATAGCACAACACATGCAGCAGCACAGCACACGCAATAGTACAACACATGGGATAGCCTGGTACACACGAGCTCCTGAGATGGGCAGGGTACGGGAGGCAGCACGGGAGAGCACCTTCACTACATGAATGCGATGTGAGCTCTCCTGGGGATTCCATGCATATCTTGAGCGAGAACGCTTCCCATTCCCTCCTGCACATCATCATAGCCGCCATTGAGCAGTCTTCGAGCAAATCCTCACAGAGCCACCGGGAAGAAGGGTCTGTCCGACAACGTCCTCTGATCGTCGTAATGCGAGTCATGAATATGAAGTCCTAAATAGTGTAAACTCTCGTTTTGTAGATGACGTGGACTCCGAGCTCTGGTGTTAATGGAGCTGGCGAGGGTGGCGATACTCAAGAAGACATCCTACTGGGTCACAAAGACTGAGTCGATGGATGACCGGCTGTCCGGAGCGACAATAAAATCGCAAAGAGGAAGGGCTAAGCATGACAATGGCATCAAATGACAAATTCTTCGTCGTGACATGACACAGCACAGCACAGCACAGCAAAGAACAGCATGGCATGGCGAAGTGTAATCAATGCTGCATTACGTGTAAGGTCACACTGTGTCAGACTTGGTGAGTCACCTGACATGATCATGTAGCTGTCAGACAAGTGAATGCTCTCCCCACCCAGTGGTCCCCCACCCGGCAGCATACACCACTGGAGGGTTTCCACTGCACCTGTCCACCAGACCTAACTGCAAGCCTCACTCGAGCGAAGGCAAGTAAAGACTCGAGTTTGGCCGAGTTAAGCCTCGTTTCTGATCGGACCGAATTTGATTGACTGCCCATTTGTCAATACACACCCATTGCTTTCGTCACCTGAGCCTGCTGTACGATACACTGATGAGTAGTCAGTGTGCAAAGCCCCTACCCCACTGCTGCCTACGAGCAATATGACGAATTACAAGGACTACAGCAGCCTAGTCATACAGCTGGACTGTCAAAAGTAAGCATGTGTACAACAATCTAGAAAGTGCGTGTCAAAGCAAAGAAGCCGTCATGCGGGGAGCCAATCTCTTTGATTTTTCAGCTATGATCAGTAATGATTGCGCGAAAGCCGCTCTGATGCATTTCCCCTCAGTACATGCTCCTCGAGCCCAGCATCCTCTTCTTTCGTCGTTCAAAGCGACTTGACACCTTGAGCTGCAGCTGAAGATGATGTAGTGATGTTGATGGGCACCACTCACAGCCTTGAGCTGCTGAGTCTCACCTCATGCAGCAGCAGCTGGAAACCTCCGGTGAAGGGGATGGAGACACTACGGAAAGGGAAAGCGACGGAGAACAACAGCACAGTCGTTGAAGATCGCCGGCTTGATGCAGCATTGGCGCCTGGTGCTTACGTTGCTCACCGGAGCTGACCGAAGCTGATCATGATCATGCAGCAGAGGCTGCTCATTCACTCCTGTCACTAACGAAAGCGAGTTCGTGTATCACTCGCAATCCGACTGAGAAGCGCTGAACATGGTCATCACCACAGAGGGCCTGCGAGGTTGCTGTAGCTGTTCTAGCAACGGATCGATCGTGTCTGGGATCGAACACAATACGGACAATATCGGTCGTGGTCATGTGAAGGAATTAGTCAGAACAATGAATCGTGGGCTGCTCAAGCAACGGGTAGGGCTTCACCAGCAGGAGCACCGAGGATGACGAATCTCCATCGTGCTCATGTAAAAGTATCAGTCATACCTATGGGTTGTGGGCTGCTCAAGCAACAGGGTAATTAATCAGGAGAGCACTGAGGATGACACAATCTCATTCCCAGAGAATGATCACCTAGTTGTCCGAGATTTGAGCCGCCCGTCCAAAGCCCATCACGAAGTACACGTGAGCGACTACAGCTGTCGGGTCTGTGGCAAGCCCTGGACAGTCACTCATCTCAACAGAACGCAGGCCCCTCATCCTGAGGAAGCTGGTCGGTAAACTCTTGAGACCGCAGCAATACGAAATGTCAATTCGCTGCAGGCTGCTCAAATTGCCAAAGCTATCTGGTAGGCTTATGAGATTCTCACAATGCGACATGTCAATTTGCTGCAGGCTGCTCAAATTGCCAAAGTTGTCAGGTAGGCTTTTGAAATTCTCACAATACGACATATCGATTCGCTGCAGGTTGCTCAAGTTGCTAAAACTCTGCGGTAGACTCTGCAATTCCTCACAACCTGACATGTCAAGATCTTGTAGGCTGGTCAACCTGCCAAAGCTGTCTGGTAAGCTCTCTAATCTGATACAACACCCTATGTCGATTTTCTGCAGACTGCTCAAATTGCCAAAGCTGTCTGGTAACCCTTTCAGAGCGTCACAAGCTACCAAGTCAATTTGCTGAAGGCTCTTCAAGCTGCCAAAGCTGTGTGGCAGTCTGACCAATCGCGAACATCCTCTCAATTCTAAAGACTGCCAGCTGCTAAAGCTGCCGAAGCTGTCAGGTAACAATTCGAGCCCACCACACGCAGCCATGTCAACCTTTTTCAACTTGCTGAGACAGCCGAAGCTAGCCGGCAAGCTGACCAGAGTTTCGCAAGCTGACATATCGAGCCGCTGCAGGCTGCTCAACTCGCCAAAGCTGGGCGGTAAGCTAACCAAACTGTTGCAAGCTCGCATGTTAAGCAGCTGCAGCTTGCTTAAGTTGCCAAAGCCGTCTGGCAAGCTCGTCAAGCCGTGGCAAGATGAGATGTCAATGTGCTGCAGTCTGCCTAGCTTGCTAAAGCTGTCGGGCAGGTTTATCAGATATGGACAACTGGAAAGGTCGATATGCTGTAGGCTGTTCAATCTGCCAAAGCTATGTGGCAATCTGAGCAATCCTAAACCTCCATCCATGTTAAATGACTGCAGATTCCTCAAACTGCCGAAGCTTTCAGGTAAGTAGCAAAGCCTGTAGCAACAATGTATCCTGAGGTGTTCAAGCTGACTCAAGCTGCCGAAATTGTCTGGCAACCTCGTTAAATGTTTGCAATTTATCTCAAGCTGCTGTAGGCTGCTCAAATTTCCGAAGCTTTCGAATAAAGTCGCTGGTCTTTCGCGAAACCACATGACAATCTGCCGCAGGCTGCTCAGACTGCCAAAATGATCTGGCAAGTTGATAAAGCTGTCAAAACGGTCGCCTCAGGCTACTCGAGCCACTAATGCTGGCCGGTAAAGTAAGCGACGGCAATGTTGTTAAGGTGAAGAAAGCGTAAGTAATTGTTTTGATTCGAGCAATAGCAGTCTCTTCAAGTCGCTAGCATTGTATGGCGAGCTAAGCAAATCTGCATGATCAGACACTGTTGTGTTCGCTGGCATACACCACGTGGCACAGCACTCCAATGAATGGCGACATATATGTAGGATAAGCCCTTTTACTGAGAGAGATGACATAGATGTCTATAGCTGAGACACGTTCTTAGACATAAGCTGTAGAGGGCGTTGTTAACACAACGGGTGGTTATAAGTCTCAGACCAGGCTGGTTACCATGAAGGGTGTACATAACCATTCATGACGGGTGCTGTACCATGTGGTGTTTGCCAGCGAATACAACGTATCCTCCCCTCCTATCTAGTGTTCGTCCCGAATCCTTTGAGAGGTGGTAAATTACAGAAGTCATGTCTGATATCAAAGTAGCAGAAAGCTGAATTGCAACCGCAATCCTGACCCACACTGGCTGAGCGCTCAGACACAATTTATAATTAAGTAATTACCCACGTGTTGGCTCTTTGTTCAGTATGTACAGTTCATGATCGTGATTGCGTATTGCAATGACATTCACTTTGAGTGCGAGAATACAACCATTCTGCAATGGAATTTGTCATCGAAATGGCAGCAAGGCATCGTGGGTTGTTGGGAACTCATTTATAGCGTCGTGTGGGTGCCGCCGTAGCTGGCATATGCAGAGGCTTAGCATTGACTTGTTTGGATGGTGGTGGTGGTGGTAAGCAGTCAGTGGATATGTCAGATTGGCTTGACGGAGCGGTCACGTGGACCGCAATATCATGGACTACCTCATCCTGTATACATGTACTGTATGCATATGAACACTCTCATTGTTGTGTTCAGCCATGGCTGTTTCACACGTGTGTGCAGTAGTACTAGCGACATTTGCCAAACAGTGTACGTGGTGGTGGTGATAAAATCTCATCGTTTTGAAGAGGGGATGCTGTGGGCATCAAAGTCTTAATGAGAGCTGGCGCTGAAGTATGGCTGCCAGGAGCAGGGATTCTAGCTGGCTGCACCTGTAACATTTGTGAGGTCTGCATCCGGTCATTTAGCTCAGGTGGTGGCTGTAACAGCTTTGGGTCAAAGTAATTCTTTGCCACCAAATTCTTAAATTATAATTTTAATAAATGTGGTCTGTTGAACACAATGTTCGACTTCATCATTCTCCGGTGAATTATTTGCCCAACGCACAGTGTGAAATAAGTTCATTCTGTTCCTATGCGATGCTAGTCGACTAGTCATGACGAAAATTGTGTTTGATATATATCGAACTTATCTGAGCTGGGCATACTGGCTGATGGGGAAGCAGGCATACTATGTAGGGTCCCCCGGGGGCTGGTAGTACTATAGTTCTCGTCATGCTTATATGCTGAGTAATTCAGCATGGAGACAGGATGACAGCGATAGATCTGGGGCAATGCCATGTTTTGCTATTTTTTGAAAGGTCCAATATATTTCGATATCAGCTTTTATGTAGCCCCTTCATTGGATCAATTTCAATTTGTTTGGTGGACAACAGCACTTTATCCCCAATGGCAAATAAGGTTATTTCACGTGCCGGCATGCCGGCGAGTGTAAGCCTTTGTAAATCTTGTTCACATGCGAACAAAGGGTCTTTGTCACAGCCAACAATTACTCTATTCAGTACATCACCAGGATATCATTAGTAGGCGCTTGGCTGTTGTGCAGGTTGTCGATGTGCATGGTGTGCTGCTGCTATTGTGTCGTTGTGCTGCTGTTCTTCTGCTGCTACTGTTGCTGCTTCTGCTCCTGCTACCGCCGCTGCCGCTGCTGCAGCTGTCGTGCCGCCGTGACTGTTGCTGCTGCTGCTGCTGTTGTACATGTATTGCTGTCATGCCATTAATACTCTACAAGTCACTGGCCATGGAGCCTGTTTACACGACTGTTACAGGCCTGTAACAGAATTTTGTGTGTTACAATACAACAACAATATTGACAAGTCAAACACTATATATATTAACACGACTGTTTACACATCTGTTATACGCCTTCGCCTATAAGATTCAACGAAACCGCCAACAGATCTCTAGAGGACGAAACTCGATTACCATATGGCTGCTCAATGGTTGTGATGTTGATCAACTGAGCCTTTTTGCATTGACCATTGAGCAGCCAGGCATGGTACATGTAGTCTTTAGATAAATAGCAGTGTGACGTCAAGACTTCGACGTTGACGCTTCAAGTGCACTAGCTAGTGGACGTGCATGGCGCATGCATATGGCGCATGCAAATGGCACATTACGTTGTGAAGACAAATATCGATGTCCAGATACGGATTGGGTTGGTATTAGTGATTGTCTGTAAAATCACCAAGTGATGCATTACCTTGTTTGCATAGCATCGTGCTACTTTTGCGCTCACCTCCGTGGGTTCACGCTCAGACGCTCGCAGTATTTTAGTTTCTATCTCTATGTAATTACAGATTATGAGCGTGACAAATCTCTAGCCCGATGCTGCGCACGAGCAATATGATACAAGCTCTAGCTCTAGAGCTGATAAGACTAATAGCTAGATTCTTAGCAGTTGCTTGTTCAGCAGTCTGACATGTGCCCTAATGCAAAAAGCTCTTAAGAAGACCACTACTCCTTCCCAACAAGCAGGCAACATGCCAACCAACACACCCCAATGCCACAAACGATTACGCAGTTCATGTTTTGACACGAGCCAACAGTGGTTTTGCACTTTAAAGTTTGAGAGTATGTTGTGACGTTGTACAACAATGTGACTGCAATTAAGGACAACACGCTGATGTTGATGGAATACGTCAGTTGCTTGGCAGCTGTGTTTCACCTCATGCAGTAGCCTTGGACGGAGTGCTGGCATTGCAAATATGGACGAAGGTGAGCACCAAAATCGTTGAGTGTTGGTAATGCGACTGGTGCTCTTGCTGCTGACTAAATGTGATACTGCAACAAGGGTTGCTCGGTATTGAGATCGACTGCCATCACATACCTTTTCGCGGCAGAGATCTCATGGAAAGCTGAAAATAACAAAATTCGACACAATAAGTCCACATTTTATTGAGATCGAGGATGTCTAGATCGCAGACGGCGATTGACTGCGGATCGGGTACATACAAGGACTTTCAACCGTAATGATATGAAGGTATCGGCAATTGGTGCAAATTGCTCAAGCAGCAGAATATACCATCATATGCATATACTAAGTAGTGTATGTGTGAGTGTGTGTGTGAGAGAGAGAGAGAGAGAGAGAGAGAGAGAGA
>JAULKR010213539.1:0-15688 GCA_032356305.1 Prasiola linearis | reverse complement strand
CACGGCGGTCTCGGCGGCGCCGTCGTGGCCGCAGCGCGCGCACGGTGGGGTGGCGGGCGGCCAAGTGCTCTGGTCCCAGCCGGCGATGGGCGCGTTCATCGACCGCCCCCGACCTGGATCACGGCGCCGGTCGACCAGTCACCGACGAGCGCGGACACGTCCGTCACCAGCAGCCATCGGCGGCCGGGCAGCCGGATCAGGTCGAATCTGGGCAGGTCTGGGGGCGGGACGATGCCGAGCCGCTCGAGGGCGGCGCGGACGCGGTCGGCCAGCGGGCGCGGTGCGGTAGACTGGTCCCGCTCCTCGCCGGAGTGCTGCTGTATCGCGTCTGACCCGGTGCCCGCCGGGTCGGCGCCCCTCCGGGGCCTCACGCTGCGTCCTCCGCGTGCTTGGCCCCCATCGCCGTTCCGGCCGGCGGGCGATTCCTGAGCCACTCCTCGAACTCGGCCCGCGCCCACCGCACGGTGCCGCGCGACAGCTTCGTGCCGCCCGGCGCGGTGCCGTTCCGGGTCCAGCGGTTCCACGTGTCCATCGACACGCCAAGCCGGTTCGCGCACTGCGCGCCGTTGAGGTAGTCGGCGACGCCGTCGTCGATCGCCAGGTTCTTCGGTCGTGCCATGTCGGTCGGTGCTCCCGTTCTCGGGTTCGGCCCGAGCACGGCGGTACACTCGCCGTGCGTTCCGGGCTACGGAGTCGGCCGGGCTTCTGCCCGGTCGGTGTCACGGCAACGTCGGTCGGTGAGCGGCGATCCCTCCCCAGAGATCCGTGCCGCTTGCCGTCCGTTATGCCGTGGTTGCTACTTCACCACTGGCGCCCGTGCAAAGGGTGTCGCGAACCTGCGAGGTTCACGACACGATCTGCACGGACGCGAGCGCCGCGCGACGGTCGGCGAGGGCGCGCTCGAGCTTCTCGCGCGCCTTCATGGAGAGCCTGCCGGCGTCGAAGGACTGCAGGTAGGCGAGATCCGCGGCGAGCCCATTCGGGGTCCCGGCGTACAGGTTTCCCTTCGGCCCACCAATTTCGGCGTGCCGCTCCTCGAGCCGAATCCGCTCGTCGCGGTAGCCGCGATGCAGGAGCTTCCACGCATCCACATCGCCGCACGCCGGGTGGTCACGCCGGTACACGAGCTCGAGCGCCTCGGTATCGAGGAAGTACGGCGCCCTCGTGCCGCCGCGCCGGAGCCGGTGGTAGGTGTGCGTGAGCACGAACACGTCGTGGTAGAAGCGGCGGCGCTTGTGCAGTGCCGTGGCCTCGGCTCGGAGGTTCCGTCGCGGCAGGCGAAGCCCGAGCGCGCGGTCGAGCGTCGGCTCGCCCCCGTCGGTGTAGGCCGCGATCCCCGACCCGATCCAGTCGCCAACCTCGGCCGGCAGCACGAGCCCGTTCTCGGCGGCGACCCGCGCCGCGGACAGGGCGTGCACAGGGTTCCCGGTCTCGACGAAGTCCCGGACGTGACCCTCCATGCGCGGACCCGGCGGGACGTTCTCGCCGACCAGGCCGTTCGTGAGCACCTCGAACTCGATCGTCAGGTTCACCAGTCGCCGACCGGCCCCGCCCCCATCGTTCACCGGGCGCTCCCGACGATCGACAGCAGCTCCGCCTCCCAGGCTTCCCAGGCCCGGCGCTTGAGCTCGTCGTACCCGTGCCGGTCGTAGATCGACGCCACGCCCCGGTCCTTGTGGTTCAGGATCCGGTCCTGCGCGAAGCGGTCGAACCCGAGCCGGCCGAGCCCCGTGCCCATCGTCCGGCGAAGATCGTGTGGCGTGAACGGCTCGGCCTCGAAGTCGACGCCGTCGGCGAACCGGGCGCCCTTCAACGTGTCGCGCGTGCGCCAGGCGCGCAGCTCGTCGCCGAGCACCTTCGCGTCGAGCGGGCGCCCGGCGGCGTTGGCGAACGGGTGGCGCTCGGACGGGGAGGCCGCGAGCGCCTCGGCGACGATCGCGCGGGCGGTGGGGGTCAGGAACACGCGCTGCGCGGTCGTGTTCTTCGTCTCGTCGATCGTCCACCAGCCGTCGGCGTCGATGCGCTGCGCGTCGAGGCCGCCGACCTCGCCGGGGCGCTGGCCGGTCAGCAGTTGCACGCGGAAGGCAGCGCGGGCCGCGGGGCGCACCGGGGAGGCGTCGAGGGCGTGCCAGAACCAGGCGAGCTCGCCGGCGTCGAGAACCCGGTCGCCCTCCCCTTGCTCGAGCTCCCGGACGCGCGAGGCCGGGTTCTTCGTCAGGATCTCGAGCACGTCGATCGCGTAGGCGAACACCGGGCGCACGTTGCGCAGCGCCCGGTTGTGGGCGGCGTGGTTGCCGCCCTCGGTGCCGGCCTCCTTCACGATCCGCTGCAGCGCCGCCCGGACCATCGGCCGGGTGATGTCGGCAGGCGACAGCGCGCCCCAGTACTTCACGAACCGGCGGCGCACCGTCTGCTCGTTCGCCCGCGCCGACTTCTGGTGCCCGCCGCCCTCCGGGGTCTTGTCCGAGTAGTAGGCGGTGACGAGCTCCTCGAAGCTGATCCGGGCGGCGCGATCGCGCACCTGCTCCCGGGCGGCCTCGGCGCGCTCCTCGAGCGGATCCATGCCCATCCGGACCCGGTCCCGCAGCCGCATCGCCGCCAGGCGCGCGTCGTCCAGGCGCATCGACGGGAACTCGCCGAGCCGGATGTGCCGGGCGCGCCCGTCGAGGTGGTAGCGGAAGCGCCAGGTGCGCACGCCCGTCGGGTAGACGACGACGTGCAGGCCGCGCTCGGAGCGGGAAGTGAACTTCACGTCCCGCGGACGGAGGGTCTGCAGGTACGACGAAGTGAGCTTCATTTGGGGGTTACGGGTCGGGTTCAGATTTCTATTGAACCTGATTGCCCCCTCGTTGCCAACCGTTGCCGAACCCCAGAACGAAGAAACCCCGCCGGAACCGCGACGTAGCGGCCCTAACGGGGTTCAATCGGGGGCAAGCTCAACGTCCCCGCAAGTCTCTGTTAATACTGGGTCGGCGGTTCGAGTCCGTCCCGGGGAGCCACCTACAGACCGCATTCCGCCTAGCTCTCAGCCGATCCGACCGGCTCGCGGCGGGAAGCCTCCGGAACGCCGGGATACCCCGGGGATACCGGAACCCGAGAAAGTCCGATCCCGCCGATGCCGTGCGTACCCGCACTCGGCGACAGGCTCGGACCCCTCGCCCTGTCCTACGTGAACGTGTCCCGGATGGCGCTGCGTGTGCCGTTGATGGACCGTGCCGACGGCGCTCCCTACAGCGCCACGCCGAGCCGCCGGGCGAACGATGCGAGCGCCCGCCGCCGTTGCCGCCCGTGCCGCGTCTCAATCCGCGCCCACGTCCGCCAGTGCATCCCGGCAGGCGTCGGCCCGAGACCGCCGACCGCCCCGTCCGTCACGCGCCCGTGTAGCGCGCGGGCGCCGACGGCGCGTACCGGGCTCGCGGCACCGCCCGCCACAGGTCCGGGTCCGCAACGCTGATCCCGCGCACCGCGCCGGCCGTGCGCTCGATCGCCCCGAGCCGGGCGAGCCATCCCAGGTGATCGGCCGCCGAGCGCGTCGAGGCGAGCCCGAGCCCGGCGGCCAGCTCGCGCACCGACGGCGGGCGGCCCCGATCGTCCATGTGCCGGACGATCCACGCCATGACCTCGCACTGGCGCTCCGTCGGGAAACGGGCTCGAGTCGATCACGGGCGCCGCTTCGACGGGCCGCCGAACAGGCCGAAACCGAACCGTGCGTCGATGCCGCGCAGCACCGCATCCTCGTGGCGGCCGAACTCGACGAGCAGCCGATCGAACGTCGCCTCGTGCATCCCTCGCGGGCGCCCGCCCGTGCCGTTCAACATCCCCTCGGGCCAGCCGAGCCGGCGCCTGATACGGTCGCCGCGTCGGACGGCGAGATCGGTCCGGTCCTCGCGCGTGCTCGCGTAGACGAGCCCGGCGCAGTGCCGGCACACGAACAGCCGCCCGCCGTAGAGCACCCGCACCCGGCGCCCGCACCCGCTCGCCGGGCAGTGCAGCCACGTCCGGACACCGCCGAAGTGACACGGCGTCCGGGACAGCCTGACGCGGTAGTCCAGCGCCTCGGCGTCGCAGGTGTAGACGAGCCGCAGGTGCTCGGGCTCCACGTGGTAGCCGATCGAGCCCGTCGGGCGCTCCCCGCGGCGCCACGACAGCGTGCCGGACGTGCCGGACTTCAACAGCCCCTCGCGGTTCATGTACGCCGCGTCGATCCGGTTCAATAGCGAAGTGCGGGCACACGGCCCGTCAGGCACCCGCACCCGCCCGTCTCGCGCGCTCCGCCCGCCGGCTCGCGCGCGAGCGATGTCCAGATGATCCGCAGATCGAATAGCCCCGCCGCCGCGCCCTCGAACTGCTGCACGTAGATGCAGCACTCCACCCACCCGCAGACCTGCGAGAAAGCGAGCCGGCGGCGGTAGTCGCGCCACGTCTGGGTGCCGATGCCCAGGTGCGCGCACATGCCGGCGATCGAGTACGGGCGCAGCCGCGGCACCTCCAGCAGCACCGCCACCTCGCCGCGCCACACGACGGGCTCGCGGTGGATCAGCGGGTGCGCGTCCGACCATGCGAAGTAGGCGCAGCACGCGGCCTCGAGCGCGTCGGCATCGGCGAACCGGCGGCGGCGTCCAGGCGAGCGGCGAGCGGCCCAGGCGCGGTTACCGGGCCGGAATCGGGTGTCCGTGCTCGGGCGGGCGGTGCGCTCGGGTCGGGCGGGCGTCGGCGCACGGTCCGGTCGGGGCGCGCCGTCGGCGTGCAGGGTGCGCGCGAGTACGGCGCGGGCGGTCGTGTCGGGAGCGGCGGTAGCGGTCCGGATCATGGTCGGCGCCTTCGAGCGGTCAGGAGGTTTCAGGAGGCACCCAGCGACGGACCGGACGCGATGTCGTCGTCGAAACGGCAGCACCGGTCGGCAGCTCGACGGCGAGCACGAGCGGGTGCGCGTGCCGGGCGCAGGCGGCGAGCGTGTCGGGCTCGGGCAGCTCCGTCGCGGCGACCACGATCCGGCCCGTGCCGCCCAGTGCGGCGACGATGCGGACGCGGGCGCGGTGCCCGGCTCGGCGCAGCGTGCGCCGGATGGGCGCGGTCCGAGCGGTCGGGGTGTCGAGCGGCGTCGGTGCGAGCATGGCGGTCTCTACTTCCATCCACTGTAGAGACGCGACCGGGGGAGGTGGCGAGCCCAACGCCTCGGGGCGGTGCTGGCGCACACGATGCGGGGCGGCGCGTCCGGACACCCGAGCCCCAAGGAGGACCCGTGCGCCGGGGAGGGTGTCGCCGCCTGCGGTTCGGCCCCGTCGGGCGCGTCACGGTGCGGGGGCGCGTGACCGGCCGAGCACCGCCGGGGAGGACCCACGCGAACAGTGTCCATCCTCGATTCGGGCGCCGAAGTAGCGCGAGCGGGCAGCGCGAAACCGTCGGCCGCGGCGCGGCAGGTCCAGGGAGGACCCACGCGCCGTCGGCCGGGCGCGAGCGCACGCTTCGGCGCGGGACGAGCCTGCCGACGCGCCGGGCTTCGGGTCGGTCAGGAGCGACCCGCGCGGGGTGTCGGCCCGAACCGCCACTTCAGGTTTTCTCAGGTCCTCGCCGGAGCCCCGCGCGCGCGCAGGGTGCCCCCGAAGAAGCGTGCCGGCGGGCGGTCAGAGCGGCAGCGTCCGTGCCGTCGTGCGCGGTGCAGTTCGTCAGGCCGCGCGTGCGGCGTCAGCGCCGATCGACCGTGACACCTCCGCGGTCGTCGCCCCCATCGTCAGCAGCGCCCGCACCAGCAGGTCGATCGTCACCGCCGGGTCCGTCCCTTCGAGCTTCGCCACGCGCGACTGGCTGGAGCCCAGCCGCTCGGCAAGCTGGACTTGCGTCAGCCCCGCCGCCTCGCGACGAGTCCGCACCGCCCGGCGCAGCGCGAGCTTGATCTCGATCAGCGCGGCGTCCTCGTCCGTCAGCTCCAGGAACTCCCCGACCGTGCCGACCCGGTAGCCGGCCGCTTCGAGCCGTCGTCGCTTCGCTTCGTCCATCTCCGTCACCCTCCGATCGTCTGTTGCAGGTCCCGAAGCCGCTGCCGGCACCGGCGCTTCACCTCGTCCGGCGTCGCCTGTGTCTTCTTCGCGAACACGTCGAGCACGTACACCGCATCCGCGTCGAGCCAGTAGACGACCCGCCACGTCTGGTCCCGATCGTTCACGCGCAGTTCGTGGCAACCCGAGCCGATCGACGAGAACATCGGCCGCGAGTGCGGCATCGACAGCGTCTCACCCTGTTGCAGCAACCGCAGCAGGTAGCCGACCTCGCGCCGAGCCTCGGTCGAGAACGGCGGCGTGCGGACCTCGCCGTATAGCCACACCAGTGCCTTGTCGTCCACCGGCGGCGGTGGCGTCGGTGTCGAGCCGAGCCCCTTGTGCCGCTTCGCCATGCGCTTCCGTGCCGCCGCTCGCCGTATGTCAACGATGACATTAGCGCACCGGTGGCTCGGTTGTCGATGGCGGGTCGAGTGGTTGCCCGCTCCGGGGGGCCGACGGGGGGCCTGATCGACAGAACGACACGTCGGATCGCTCACGAGCCCGAGCCCTCCAGTGCGTCGGCGGCGTCGTGCAGCCGCGCGGCCAGCCGGCGCAGCTCGCTCGCCTCGCGGTAGACGACCGCCGCGGTCAGCACCACGCGCGCGCCGGCATCGTCCCGGCCCAGGTGCAGGCCCACGTCGTCGGGCTGAGAACCCCGACGAGTGATCGAAGATCAGCGCGCCGTCGGCGGTGCGGGTGATCGCGGTCGCGTCGTCGCGCTCGCCCTTGCCGACGCCCGGCGCGCGCACCGTTCGGCGTCGTCGTAGCGCTCGGCACCCAGTTCCCGCCACCAGCGACGCACGCTCTCGACGGCGAACTCGCTCGTGTCGGCGCTCACCCCCACGCTCACCCAGGCGCTGTCATCGGCGATGTCGTAGACCCCGTAGGGGCTGACCCGACCGGCCTCGCCGATGAAGTCGTGAGTCTTCACCGGCTCCGGATCGCCGACCTTTCTGTACTCGCGGCCCCCGTTCCTGTAGGCGCCCACCCGCTCTTTCTTCTTCGTGTCGAACGACAGCACGGGGACGACCCCGGCCTTCAACCGCGCCTTGGTCTGGCGAGCGATGTAGCGGAACTGGGCATCGCGGTCGGGGTGCTGATTGCCCTCGATCGTCTACTTGTTCGCCTGCAACGAGTAGCCCAGGGACTTCAGCAAGCGGTGCACGGTGCGCGAGCTGACCTCGAAGCCCTGGTCGACGAGCTCGTCGGCCAGCGCGCGTGCGCTCTTGAGCGTCCAGCGCAAGGGCGACTGCGGATCGCCTCGCGTGCTCGGTTCGATCAGCGCCTCGAGCGCACCGGCAAGCTCGGGCTCCCGATCGGTGAGCTTCTTGCGACCGCCGCCGGGGTGGCGCAGGCGGCGCGGCTCGCCCGGCGCGCTCGGGTCGCGCTCATCGGTGTGGCCGCGCTCGCGTGCAAGCAACTCCTGGACGCCGCGCCGGATGGTGTTGCGCGACAGCCCCGAGGCGCGGTGCACGGCCATGATGCCGCCGTGTCCGAGCGCCATCGCTTCGGAGCCGGCCCATTCGCGTCGGCCGCGCTCGTCGAGCGCAGGCAACAGGCGCTGGTACTGCTGGCGCAGCTGATCTTCGGTCTTCGGGGCCACGAACGACAGGATGGGGCACGTTCCCCGTCAGGTCAAACTATTTGGGCGGGAGCCCTTACGCTGTTCGGCGCGACACTCGCCGCGCGTCTGCGGCGCGCCGCGCCCCGCCTTCGGCTGTCGCTGGTGGGTGCGCCGCCGCACCGCCGCGAGGATCACCTGCAGGTCGGTCGGCTGGATTTCCTGATCGGGCAGGTCTGGCAAGACACGGACGGCATCGCCCGGGCGACGCTGTTCCGCGACGGCTTCGCCGGTCTCGTGCGCCCCGGTCACGCGCTGCTGTCGTGCCCGCCGGCCGAGCTGCTCGAGGCGTACCTGGGCACCCCCCATGTGCTGTTCTCGGAAGTCGGACAGGTCCCCCGCAACGTCGACGCGGGGCTCGACCGCATCGGCCGGCGACGACAGGTCAGCGTCAGCGTGCCGTCGTTGGACACCGCCGCCGAGATCGTGCGCCGCTCCGACGACCTGATGAACATGGGGGAGCGTGTGGCCGCGGTCCTCGAGGCGCGTCACGGCCTGCGGCGCTTCACCCTTCCCATCGACGTGCCCGCCTTCGATGTCGCGGTGTCGTGGGCCGATCGGAACGAGGACAGCGCGCTCACGCGCTGGTTTCGCGAGATCGTGTCCACATGCGTGGCAGACGATGCCTGACGGGCGGCCGTCGACGAGCCCGATCATCCGAGTTCGAACGACGGTGGTCGGTTCCGGAGGCGCTCGCTACCTCACGCGCTGACGCGCGTCTGCCCTCCCCCGTTCAACCGTCGCGCGCCCTGCCCAGCGCCTGCAGCATCGCGTCCATCCCTTCCGGACGGGTCCGCGCCGCGGGCTCAAGCTCGGCGGCCGGCGCCGGAGCCGGTTCGGGCTCCGTCTCGGGCAATTGGCGCATGGCCTCGCGCCGGCGCAGGTAGTCGTCGTAGTAGGGATCGTCCGCACCGTTCGTCCGCGCCCGCCGGTGCGGGCTCTCGTCGGAGGAAGGAGCGGGAGCGGCCACGATGGCGGCCGGTCGGCGCGGCGGCGCCGGCAGCCCGGACTCGCGCGTCGCGGGAGCGGCGGACGCTCCGTCGTGACGGGACGGCAGCGATGGGGGCACCCGCGCGACACCGCTCTCCAGCGCCAGCAACGCGCCCTGGTGCATCGTCTCGGCGATGTCGCGCAGGTCGGGCTCGGAGAACGAGCCCGTCGCACCGAGCGTCGCGAGATCCTCGAACACCGGCAGCGAGCGCACCAGCTCGTCGAGATCGATGTCGGCGTCCTCGTCGAGCTCGGCCACGACCTCGGGGATGGAGTCGAGCACCGCGGCCACCGCGGCCACGGCGTCGCGCTCGCCGGTGAGGTGGATGTCGCGCACCGCATCGCCGTCCACCGCCTCCAGGCGCAGGTCCATGGTGGGCTTCCTGGCGATGCTCGCGCAGGCCGAGTACAGCATGTCCACCCCGTCGATCGAGCGGGCCACCCGGTCCGGGTCGCTCGCGCGCTCGCCCGCATCGATGAGCCGCACGACGAGCCGCGACTCGCCGGCCGTCGGCGGGCGATGACCGGCGGGTCCGCCCTCGACCGCGTCCAGAAGCGTCAGCATCCCGGGCAGCTGTCCGGTGGCGAACACCACGCGGCTGGTCAGGCGCACCAGCTCCCCCGTCACCGCCTTGGGGTCCGAGGAGGACTCGATCAGCTCGCGCCAGTACGACGGCTTCGCCAGGTCCTGCAGGTGCATCGAGCGCACGACCAGGCGCTCGGCCTCGTCGAGGCCTTCGAAGCGCTCCATGACGAGCGCACCGGCGTGACCGAGCCTGGCGGCGGCCACGGTGCGCTCGTCACCGCGCGAGGCGCGGAACCGGTCCACCGCGCCGCGGATGTCGGCGCGAACGAGGATATCGACGATCCTGCCGACGGCCAGACGCAGTTCGTCCGCGCGCATGCGCAACTCCACAGGAACAGGAAGGGAAAAGGGGGTGAGGTACCGACAGGTGTCGGCTGTCGGCCGGAGACATTGAGACCGCCTCGCGCTCAGGGAGCCATCCTAGCGAGGCGAAGGGCCGGGATCGCGCACGCTCGCTCCGAAGGGTGACGGAGTCTGCACGTCCGGGGGGCCCACGGGCCCGCCCCGCATCGGCCGGGACCGGGTGGATCGGGAGCGAGCCGGGAGCGCTCGGCGACGATGCCGGCGGATGCGTCCGCTCGGCACCCTCCTCAGGCCGCCGTGGGCACGGACGGCTCGGCCTCGCGAACCTTGAAGCGCGATACCAGGCCCATCAGCTCGGTGGACTGACGCTCGAGCTCGGAGGAGGCCGAGGCGATCTCGGTCACGAACGTCGTCGAGGATTGCATCGCCTCGCGGATCTGCGAGATCGAACGGTTGATCTCCTGCACGCCGCGGTTCTGCTCGGCGGCCGAGGAGGAGATGTCGCCGACGTTGTTCGACACTTCCCGGATCGAGTCGATGATCTGGGCAAGGGTGCTGCCGGAGCTGTCGACCATCGCGGTGCCGTGCTCTATCCGTTCGGTGGCGGTGACGATCAGGTGCTTGATGTCGTCGGCGGCACCGGCGCTCTTCTGCGCAAGGGCGCGGACCTCGGAGGCGACGACGGCGAAGCCGCGGCCCTGCTCTCCGGCGCGGGCGGCCTCGACGGCGGCGTTCAGCGCAAGGATGTTCGTCTGGAAGGAGATGTTGTCGACGACGCTGATGATGTCGCTGATCTGGCGCGACGAGGCGCCGATCTCGACCATCGCCGCCGCGGTGCTCTCGATGCTCTCCGTGCCCTGCTCGGCCGATTCGCTGGTGGCGCTCGCCGAGGTGCTGACCGAGTCGGCCTGCCGCGCGGTCGTCGCGATCAGCTCGCTCACCTGGGCGAGGCCGTCCGAGGCCTCGTTGACGGTCTCGACCTGACGCTCGGCCTGCTGGGCGAGCCGATGGTTGCCGGAGGAGATCTCCTGTACCGAGGCGGCCAGCGCGATCGCCGCCCGACGGGTCTCGCTGACCGTGCCGTGCAGGCTTTCGGAGAAGCGGTTGAACGAGTCGGCGATGTGCCCGATCTCGTCATCGGCGGACACGGCGATGCGGTGGGTCAGATCCCCGTCGCCCTCGGTGATGGCGTCGATGCGCGTCCGGATGCCGTGCAGCCGTCGCCGCAGCCGGACCGGCAGCACGATGGCGATGCTGAGCCCGAAGACGACGCTGATCGCGCAGATGGCCAGCAGCGAGCGGCGGCTCTCCGCGGTGCTGCTGACCAGGCCGGCCACCTGCCCCGACGCCGAGCCTATCCAGCTGGCGCGCGCGTCGTCGAGGACGCCGACGAAGTCGTCGAAGCGCGTGCGGGAGTCGCCACCGCTCAGATCGATCGCGAGCAGGCGGCTCATGCGCGAGTCCTGCTCGCGCAGCGCGAGCACCTCCCCGGACGTCACCCGCCAGTCCTGGAACCGGGCACGGGCATCGCCGAGCATCTCGATCATGGCGCCGTCGACCGGCTGCGCGAGGATCTCCTCGAGTGCGGCGGAGGCGGTGTCCAGCGCGGTCGCATGCCTCTCCACGTCCTGCAGATAGCTCTCCGAGCCGACCTTCCCCGACAGCAGGCTGCGCTCGGCCAGGTACGCCTGGTACACCGACTCGTTGACACGCATCAGCGAGGAGATGACCGGCATCCCCTCGTTCGCCAGCCCGTCGGCGGTGCCGGACAGCATGTGCATGTTGTGCAGGGCGTAGCCGACGCTGCCGACCAGCACGACGACGAGCGTGAGGATGGGGGCGGCCAGTCTGAAGAGGATCGAACGCAGGAAGGATCCGAGGAAGGGCATGTGCTGAAGGCTCCGGGGCCGGGCGAGCCGCTCGGGCGTCTACTCCCAGGTGCCGAGATCGATGCCGATGGTGATCGCGCCTATCGCGGCTCCCTCGCTCATCACGGGCACGGACACCTGGACGAGGTAGGCTTGCGCGCTCTCGTCGAACTCGACCTCTCCGGTGTGGATCGCGCCGCTGCCGCCCTTGAACGATTCGGTGAACTTCGCCTCGTCGCCCTGCCAGTAGTCGGACGTCTTGTTGGTCGCTCCGACGACGCCTCCCTGATTGCCCATCGCGAAGGACTCGAGCACGAAATCGGCCTCGCTCTCCAGGCGCGCGAGAGCCTCGGCCGCTTCGTTGTCGAAATAGGGAATCATGAAGGGGGCCAGCCCGGAGGTCTCCTGCCAGCGGGCGTCGAACTCGCGGATCTCGTCCATGGAGATGCCCCGCGCGTTGTGGGCCTTGACCGCGGCGACGATGGCGGGATCCGTGCCCCACGTGGCGGCCATCTCCGGCAGCATGTCGGCGAGGGCGTCCGGCAGGTCGGACGCAAGCCCCGCCTGGGGCGCGGCGGCCAACGCGAGCAGGAGCGGCGGGGCGAGACGGCGGGGGCGGCGGGGGCGGCGGATCAGCTTCATGATCGATTCCTTGTCGGAGAGGCGCGGCGACGCGTCCGAGCCGGTCGCACCGGTTCACCGATCCCGGTGACGATGTCGGCTCGTATGGCCGCTAACGGCTCGCGAGGCGGGAACTTGCAAGGCGCGCCGTCCCGATGGGTGCGATTCGTGATCTCGTCGAGTATTTCGCACGCGGCTCCGCGAAGCGGAGCCGTCCCGGCGGTGCGAATCGGCGGCGGGCTCGCGCCCTGGAGCGGGAGCAGGTAGGCGCGCACGAGCGCGCCGGGATGGCTGGCCGTCGGGCCTGCAGCTCACCGCGAGCGAGCGCGCCATCGAGGGAGTGTGCCTTCCGTGAGGTACCGGGCCGCCCCGCCCCGTCGGCCGGCGGTCGCGCCCTGTGGAGCCTCTCGCGCGTCCGGCTCGACACCCGGACGGCCGCGCCGCCGGGACACCGCCGGCGTCACTCCGCGCTCGATCCCATGAGCGCCGTTGCACCTGAGTGCATGATTCGATTGGTCGGGACGACAGGATTCGAACCTGTGACCCCCACACCCCCAGTGCGATGAAACAATTGCTGCGCCTGCACCGTGTAGCACCCATATACACCGACAAATCATAGTCTTACACTCGCCTGCACCGCGCCACTGACGTGCGACGTGGTGCACCACAGACCCTAGTTGTGCACCACAGCCGCACCACATGCGCACCACCGCCCCGCCGGAGCGTGCGCCATGCCCGTGAAGCTGACGACCCGAAGCGTAGCGGCTCTCCGTCCGAGGGAGCGCCCCTACGACGTGCGCGACGCGGAGCTGAACGGCTTCATCGCCCGCGTGCGTCCGAGCGGGACCGTCACCTACCTGGTGCAGTACCGGCGCCCCGACGGGCGACAGGTCTCCTACGTCATCGGCCAGCACGGGCGCGACGGGCTGACGCCGACGCTCGCCCGCGACACGGCGAGCCGAATCCGGCTCCGCGCCCGTGCCGGCGAGGACCCCCACGGCGGGCGGCGAGCGGAGGCCGAGCGCAGCCGGGCGGCGCGGACGAACACCCTGGCGAGCTACATCGGCGAGCCCGTCCCGACGGGCGGCTACACGGGCCTGTACTGGACCCGATGGCTCGCCCGGCGCAAGAGCGCGTCCGCCGAGTCCGCCGTGAAGTCCCTGCGCACGCACTTCGGCGACTGGTTCGACGAGCCGTTGACGGCGCTCGACGTGGAGCGCGTGACGGGCTGGCGCCGACGGCAGGAGGCCCGCGGACTCGCCGACCAGACCATCAAGCGGGTGCAGGCCGAGCTAACGGTGCTCATGACGCGCGCCGTCACAGACCGGGTGCTCGACGCGAACCCGCTCGGCGAGCTGCCGGGCGTCGCCGTGCCGAGCCGGGCGAACGTGCGCCCGCGCTTCCTGTCGCCCGAGGAGGACCGGCGGCTGCGGGCGGCACTCGTCGAGCGGGACCGGCGGCTGCTCGAGCGCGCCGAGTCCGGGCACCGCTGGCGCGTCGAGCGCGGCTACAGCGACGACGGCGCCCTGCCCGTCCGACGCTTCGCCGACCACCTGCACCCGCTGGTGCTCGTGTCGCTCAACACCGGCGTGCGGCGCGGCGAGCTGCTTCGGCTCCGGTGGGCGGACCTCGCCGACGGGTTCGCGGCGCTGCACCTGCGCGCCGAGACGACGAAGTCGAAGGAGCCGCGCACCATCCCCGCGAACGCCGAGACACGCGCCGCGCTCACCGACTGGCAAGCGCAGACGGGCGCCACCACTGGGCTTGTGTTCCCCGGCGCCGACGGCAAGCCCATGACGACGCTGAAAACGGCATGGGGCGCCCTGCTGCGCGCCGCCGAAATCGACGCGTTCCGCTGGCACGACCTGCGGCACACGTTCGCGAGCTGGCTGGTCATGCGGGGCGTGCCGCTGAACACCGTGCGCGAGCTGCTCGGGCACACGTCGCTCGAGATGACGCTGAGGTACGCGCACCTGGCCGACACGACGAAGGCCGCGGCCGTCGAGGCGCTCGGGCGGTGAAGACACTGAACGAGCTACCGGCGCTCACACTCGATGACTTCGCCGCGGAGCTGGACCGCACGCCTGGGATGCCGCCGCATCTCGTCCACTTCGTGCGCTCCGGCGGATTCGCGGCCCTGACGGGACTGCTCAACGTAGTCCCTGCACCCTCCCTGCCGGAGTTCGAGCCGGGGCAGATAGATGACGAGCGGCTACGCCGTCAGCCCCCATCCCCGGATGTCTCGTCCTACGTCGCTTTGTGCTTCCTGACGGTGCGCGCCACCCCGCGGGAGTTCTGGGAGCGAGTACACGAGGGGTTCCGGGAGTCCATGTACACCGAGGCATCGATGGACTCCGACCCGTCGGCCCTGCTGGCCGCCGCTCGTGCCCTGCTCGTCCTGCTCAGCGCCGGCGACGACCGTATGACTGATACGGCGACGCAGCAGCAGGAGGCGAAGGACGAGCTGCTGGAGACGTGCACGGCGTTCGCGGACGCGCTGCACCGTCACACCGGCCGCGACAGCGCCGGCAACCGGCAGGCGTTCGGTGAGACGTTCTCGTTCGACGCGCTCGCCGGTCTCATGACGCGGGCGCTCGCCGTCTGCGAGGACGAGTACCGCGTGACCATCGAGCCGGTGCGGTACTCCGAAGCCTCGACGAAGCATCGCCTGTTCAACGCGCACCGGTTTGTAGCGTTGAAGGACCTATTGATAGAGGTGCGACGCGACATCGAGTCGTGGCCGGTTCAGCGACAGCAGACTCGGCAGACGCGCAGCCGTCACCGAGCGTTTGCAGAGGCGCTGCGGGACCTGCTCGATGGGCTCGGCGTGCCGAACCGCGCGCTCGCGATTCGGACCTCCCGCGCCGTTCTGGAGAAGCTGTACCCCGGCGAGCCGGTGTCGGACGACCCGCTGCGCTGACGCTAGGCATGTAGAAGTCGAGCGCCCGCGAACGGACTTCTACACGTCTGCTCGAGCGCCGCCGGTGCGTCATAGCTTGCCTGCTCCCCATAGCACCCCGGAGAGCACGGCATGACCATGAACGCAGCCGAGAAACGGGCGTTCTCGACGAAAGAAGCGGCGCTGTACTGCGCCGTCAGCGAGTCGCACCTGAAGCACGCACGCACGGATGGCGTGCGGGCCGGGTGTCTCGATGCACCGCGGCATGTGAAGCTCGCGGGCGGGCGCGTCGTCTACCTGCGCGAGGAGCTGGACCGCTGGCTTGACGCGAAGGCCGCGGAGACCACGACGACGGTGGCGGCATGAGCCCGAGAGGCGCCGACCGGGCTCGTGACCCGGCCGGACGCGATACCACGACACTCCGACTGCGCGGGTCCGAGTCTACCGGACCGGGTGTGTTCATCGACCCGGCGACGGCATGGGCGACCGGCCGCGAGGTGCTGGCCGCGCAGGGCTACACCGTGCCGCTCGAACCCTCGACGAGCTGGCAGCGCATCCCGTCGCCCGGCAAGGGACCACGCAACCGCTCGACCGCCGTCCGACTCGCCCCCGACGGCACGGCCGTTCACTTGGTCGACCACGCCACGGGCTACCGGACGACCGTACAGGCGGGCGCGACGGATGCGCTCGACCCCGCCGACGCCATCCGTGCCCGTGCCGCCGCCCGGCGCGCTCGGGCCGCTCGAGACGCCGACACGGCTC
>JAULKR010213428.1:0-15697 GCA_032356305.1 Prasiola linearis | reverse complement strand
GATTATTACCAAACTACAAGTGCAATTTGCCGACTACCAAATCATGACCAACCAATACCAAAATTTTGTAGTGTATGACTTTAAAAAGGCTGACGACATGGACTTTTCGGTGGCGCAATATCGTAATTTACTAATTTATGGTCGCTATGCATTATTAGTAGAAGAAGCCATTAATCAACTCAAAAATGTAAGTAGCAACGTCACCCACCAACGCGATTTTCGGCGCGCTAATCGGCTCGGTACAGAGTATGCTTTCGCAAATGTGCTGATTCATTTTGATAAAGTACCCGATCTACTCAAATCTTTCGCTGCCAGTGAAGCGCGCGCCTCTATCAATGCCTTGAAAGAATTAGGTTCGTGGGCAAAATTTAGCATTGAACCCATGAAAGCAAGCGTGGAAGATGCTCCACAGACCATCCAAATCACGGGTGGATTCATCGCAGCTGCTAGCAACTATTTTCTACGTGCTCTCTCCAATCAAACGCTTAAAAAAAACGAAGCGGTACAAGATGTTTTACCCAATAGTGTCGTGGTCGTCAAT
This sequence comes from Prasiola linearis, assembly GCA_032356305.1. Taxonomy (NCBI): domain Eukaryota; kingdom Viridiplantae; phylum Chlorophyta; class Trebouxiophyceae; order Prasiolales; family Prasiolaceae; genus Prasiola; species Prasiola linearis. The sequence goes on along the minus strand of JAULKR010213428.1, from coordinate 15,156 downwards.
TGGTTTGGCGTAGAAGATTTTCAGGAATTTTATCAGGAATTAAATCGCAAGGAAGAAGAGATTTTCAAGACTTATTTTCTCGATTGGATTGGCGAAGAGTTTGCTTACGTGGTGACAGAACCATTTGGTGGCAGAATGGAAGTTGAAAAATTTGCGCTATTCAAAATAAAGGATAACGAACTGGCAACCAAAAAGTTACGCGCCTTCGAGGAGAACGTAGGCATCCAGCGCATTTACGATTATCAGATGTTTACGATTACTCAATTACGCAGTAACGACTTATTGTTGCCCGTTTTTGGCGCATCTATGAATAGCATTCAAGAGCCATTTTATACCTTAATTGAGGATTACGTTTTGTTTGGGAATTCACGGGCGGCACTGGAAGTTTGGATTGATAAGTACATCGCTGGGCAAACGCTGGGCAACGAAATCGACTTTCTACAACTAGCCGCTTCCATGCAGAACGAGAGTAGTTTGTTCACTTCTTTTCGTGTGGCAAATTTGCAACAACTCATCAAATCTTACGCAAAACGCTCGTTGCATGCTACTATAGAAAATCGCCTGAGTCCATTAGAAAAATTACAGTATCTCGCGCTCAATGGTCACGTGAGTGGCAGTCGTGTTTATCTGGAAGGCAAGGCAACCATCGCCAAGGAAGTCGCTACACGCACGGGAATCGCCTGGAAAATGCCGCTGAAATTTCGCGCTGCCAATGCGCCCGTAGTCATAAAAAACAAGGCAACGCAGCAATATGAAATACTGGTGCAGGACATCAAAAACAATCTGTATTTGCTCAATCGCGGTGGCGGCATCGTCTGGGAAAAGCAACTGAAAGATTCGATTATTTCTACCGTCCACGCCATTGATTTTTATCGCAATGGACAGACGCAATACCTTTTTAATACGCCCAATCAGATTTTCCTACTCGACCAGCAGGGAGAAAGTGTCGGCGCTTTTCCGCTACATTTGCAAGCGCCCGCCACTACTGGCGTGAGCGTAGTCGATTTTGATCGCAATCAGGATTACAACTTTTTTGTGCCTTGCGCGAATGGCTATATTTATGGTTTTAATAAAACGGGCAGACCAGTAACGGGTTGGAATCCACGGCGTGGTGTGGGCATTATCGAGCAACCGTTGCAGCATTTTCAGCGCAACGGCAAAGACTTTCTTATTGCATTCAATGATGAACAAAAAGTGCTCGCCTTCAAACGCGATGGCGCGTATCGCTTTCGTACCGATGCCTTTGACGGCAAATTTTCAGCACCGCCCAATTGGCAAGTTAAGGGTAGTTCTCCGCGCGTAGTCTTAACGAATACCGAAGGCAGCGCGTACATCACTAACTTATTCGGTGAGTCGTTTCGGATGTACTTGCCTGTTGGCAAAAATCAGGCAGTAGATTTTGCTTTTTGTGATATTGTCGGCGATGCGCGTAATGATTATATTGTACTGAGTGACAGTACGTTGGCTACTTATTATTACCACGATGATAAGTTTTCTAAATATTTTGAGCAGCAGTTTCAGCACGCGCAGGATCGGGTATTTTCAGTAACGCTACCTCAGGAAAGTAAGGACTATATTGGCACTTTAGCTACAGCAAAAAAGCAAATCAATCTGCTTACGCCACAGGGCGAGATCTATCCAGATTTTCCACTGGCGGGTACATCGCCTTTTTCGGTAGTTGACCTATTTGATAATGGTGAGAAAGTGTTGATTGTGGCAAACGGGGAAAGTGTATATGCGTATCGACTGAGGTAATGCATAATTTTTAATGAGTAATGAGGAGTGTACGAAGTTTTCGCCACTCCATGTAATTGAAAATTAGAAAACTGTTTGAGCAAGGGAATCAATTCGTTTTTCCCCTTTGTAAAGTTCTTTGAAAATATGGTAAAGTAGCTCTTCCTGAAATCTGAGTTTGACGATTTTATACCCTTCCAAATGATTGGAAATTTTATAAACCGTCAGCAAAATAGATAGAATTAATGCCATGTAAATTTGCACTTCAATTCCATTAACGGAATGACTGAGCAAATGAGTGATATTCAATTCTTGCTTGATGAAACGGAAGAAGACTTCTATGTCCCATCGTAAACGATAAATCTGAGCAATTAATAGAGCGGATAAATCAAAAATATTAGTAATAAAATACATGGTTTTACCTGTTTTTTTTACCCTAACTTCAACGACTCGAAATTCATGTTGAATTTCTTGGTGACCATCAGCGTATAGATGAACGATTTGATCGCTGATCACTTGACATTCATCATCCGATGCTTGACTGATGGAATGGGTACGAATGGTCTTAGAACGAAGGTTGTCTGAACCACGAGTAACAAATTTAATACTTTGATTATCAATAGATTGCATAGTGCTTCTTGACTTTAATCCTCGGTCAAAAACAGCAATGTCGTCTGCCTCGAAACTATTCTGAAAAATAATATCGGCTAAAGCATTTTCTTCCGATAAATACTTTTGTTCGGTATGGATTTTTGCCAGGTTTGGTAGATTACCCTTCATGCCCAGAGTCAATTTGAGTTGCACGGTACGGGGGCGATCTTTAGGTACACTACCTACTTTCATTCCCCATTCCACTAAGGCACTACTGATTTTGATCATGGTAGAATCAAAACGATGGGTTTTCTTTTCTAAATCTGACCCGCCGTACTGCTCGAAAAAGTATTCTATACACCATTCAAATATTGATTTGAAATAGTCTGGTGAGATTGCTTTCAAGCGGTCGGCGAGAGAAGAATGACGAGTATGGTGTCCTTGGTCTTTAGATGAAAAACCTTCAAAAAGTCGAGAGTTGTAAAAAGTTGCCAACACATGGGTACTGGGGCGATCAGAACGAACCATTCCTAATAGGAGTAAGTCGAACATAACTTGCCCTCTTAAGCGTTGGACACTGTGGTTAACTTTCGTTTCTTTAGCTAATTTATCGATTAATTTCTTCGGTATTAATTGTAAAATCTCCGCTACTTTCATTATTTTCAAATTCAATTAAGTAATCTTTCTTACTTAATATACTGATTTTCAGTCATTTATGCAAGTTCTAAAAACTTCGTACACTCCTCATGAGTAATGAGTAATTCCAGACGTGTATTACTCATTACTCATTAAAAATTACGCATTAATTAAGCGTATCTCCCGCCGCTTGACGTGCTTTTAGGTCTTGCAGAACTGGTGGCAATTCTTCAGTTGGTGCTGGTGCTACGTTGTTGTTATTATTTTGCATCTGTTCTTGTTGCAATTTCAGGTCTTCTAACAACTGTGGTAACTCGTCAAGCTCCATAGGTAAATCTGGTAAATACACTAGCGTAATTCCAAATGTCAATACGCTGAGCGTAATACCTACCATAAAAACAAAGTAACATTTCCGCAGCAGCGCGAACTTAGTTCCCAGTGCCGAACCCAAGTAATACAGGTCGTTGATAATTGAACTCTCCAACGCTTGATCGTTCTTCATGACTTCCCGAATACTCTTCTGGTAAGTCGGCAGTGGAATCTTGTAGAAATTACCGAAAAAGAACAAGTTGTTACTATTACTCGTCACTTCATCATTAGCAAGTGTACCCTTCGTTTTGATCGGACGCGTTGCCATTGTGGCATAGATGACTGTAACCACACAAGTAATTAGCAGTACCGAAAGTGGATAAATCAAGGAAGGTTGTTTTACAATAAAACCAGCCAGCAACGGCATCGCCAACGTGATAATAATCGCGTTGATACTCAGCATAATATTGGCTTTGTTGTCCGCAATATTAGTAAGGTCGATGTGATTCCGCAGCGCCGTTTTGAACATCATCCGCGCTTCACTACTACCGTTCAAAGGACGATAAGCTTTCTCCGATACTGTTTCTCTACGCTTACGTTTAGCTTTTAACTTTTTACGGTTGCCCTTGGTCTGTTTCTTAAATAACTTTTTCGCGGCTTTGGTATGAAAATCCAGCGATTTAATTTCCTGCTCCTGTTTTTTCAGCCAAACTGCTGACTCTTCTTTTTGATTCAGAAAGAAGGCGCGTTCTGCTTGCAGATCTGCTGCGCGCTTAGGGAAATTCTTTTGTCCTAAATCACTATTTAGCGCATCCAGAAATACTTCTTGTAGCAATCCGTTTGGCTTAGCTTTATTTTCAGAAAGTTGTATTGTGTTGGTTACTTTTTTTAATTCAGCGACTGGATAATTTTCCTGTTCCAGAAAATTCTTTGCAATGCCAGCACTAACAGTATTATAATCAAAGTAAGATTTTGTGTTGCCAGTACGGTGAAACAACGCCGCCAAAGCGACATTAGTCAAATCCTGTTCTTCTAATCCAGCTTTTGTACCGATCACCAGCGCAGATTTTTTTACATTGCGTGAATATTCAAAATCGTGATAAGTGTACTGCTTATCAAGTTGGTTCTCTAAAAGTTGGCGGACAAATAATTCTGCTTTTTCCAGCAAAGGTTGATTCATGTTTCGTTAGAGTTGATTAGACGTTTGACCTCAAAGGTAGAAAATCCTTTAACATTTGAAGAATAGTCCATAATGCATACTTACTATTGAGTAAAAGAACTAATAATAGCGATTAGAAATTAGTAGATTAATTATTAATTGAGGATTTATTAATCTCTCAATACTAAAACATAATATTTTACTCAATGTTAATTAAACGTAACCAAACCTATACATTATTTTTTATTAGCTATCAATGAATATTAATAAACAACTCACCTATTTATCTTTTGCGTTATTTCTCTTTGGCACTTTCTCTTGTGCTAATTACAAAATAAACATCGCCAACGACTACGAAGATTGGCAGAATCAATCACCTGCTGACACCTCACAGATTGATTTTCGGGTTTTTCTGCTCGGTGATGCAGGCAATTCTCCTATGGATGGCGTAGATCCTTCTATTGCGGCATTGGGCGAGCACCTCAAGAAGGCGGACGAGCGTAGTGCTACTATTGTATTAGGCGATAATATTTATCCATATGGACTGGCAAGTAATCGAAATCCTGCTGCTCGCAAAAAATCTCAATATCGACTGGACAAGCAATTGGAAATTTTGAAGCCTTATGTGGGTCGGTCGATTATCGTACCTGGTAATCACGATTGGGGTTACGGACTTGCGGCGGTGCGCCGACAGGATCGCTATGTGGAACGCTACATGGATAAGGACTATGATGTCTTTATGCCATCTAACGGTTGCGGTGATCCGCAAGTGGTGGAGTTGACCGAAAATCTGGTGGTCATCGCCATTGACTCCGAATGGTGGCTACAAAACTGGCTCGAAGAACCCGATATCAACGATGGTTGCGATGTCAAAAGTCGCGATATGTTTATCTCTTATTACGAGGAGCTGATCAAGGATTATAAAGACAGAAATATCATTGTAGCGCTACACCATCCGCTATATTCCAATGGTCCACACGGTGGATATTTCACTTTAAAACAACATATATTTCCACTTACCGACTTGCGGAATAACCTATACATTCCGATGCCTGGTTTGGGTACGTTGGTGTCCTCGCTCCGTGCCGTAGTAGGAACGGATGAAGACATTAGCCATCCTAATTATCAGGATATGCGTGATAATCTGATCGGCATTGCGCGTAAGTATTCGCAAAACGTTATGTTCACTTCGGGACATGAACATAATTTGCAATTATTCACCATAGACTCCACTAATTTTGTAGTCAGCGGCGCAGGTTCTAAACAGTCGCCCGCACGCTTGGGGAATGGAGCAGATTTTGCCTACGGTGGTCACGGTTTTGCATGGTTGGATGTATATAGGGATGGTTCGATCTGGATTGAGTTTTGGCGTCCCGACGAAAAAATAAAAGAGGGTGTGTTAATTTTTAAGAAGAAATTACGGGATGGTTTACCAGCTATCGAAGAACCTAAGCCGCGTACTTTTAACGAGTATGCACTGAAGCGAGATTCGACTACACTGACGGTATATAAGGATGAAGAAAAACAGATTTTTAATAATTTGTTTTGGGGAAATTTGAATAACGATCTGTATTATACCCCCATTACGGCACCTGTTTTAGACTTAGAAACTTTTGGTGGGGGTATGACACCCATCAAACGCGGTGGTGGTGTACAAACCAATTCTTTGCGTCTAAAAGATACGAAAGGGCATTTATATACACTACGTTCCATTCGTAAAAGCGTGGATCGTACCTTACCGAAAAAATTTAATATTCAGCTGGTACGTGATCTGACCAATTATTACTACACCGCAGCGAATCCATTTGGTGCGCTCGTAGTTGCTCCCCTGGCGGACTCGATTGGTGTTTATCACGCTAATCCAAAAATTTATTACGTACCCAATCAGCCAAAACTTGGTAAGTACAATGAAGATTTTGGTGGAGAACTATACTTGCTCGAAGAGCGTGCGGACGAAGATTGGAGAGATTTGTCTTCGTTTGGAAATTCTAAAAAGATTGTCGGTTTTAATAAAATAGTAGAAGAAATACAGGAAAATCATAAAGCCGAGGTAGATCAGCGCGCGGTATTGCGTGCGCGGTTATTCGATATGGTTTTAGGCGACTGGGATCGACATTACGATCAATGGCGCTGGGCAGAGATTGAAAATGATAATGAAGAGGTTGATCTTTACCGTCCTGTTCCGCGTGACCGCGATATGGTTTTTTCTACTTATGATGGGTTCTTACCTTCTATTTTAAAATACACTGTTCCCTTTTTTCGTGCTGCACACAACTTTGAAGGAGACGTAAAACCAGATCGCGTGAAATGGCTCAACTATCAAGCACGGGGTTTTGATAAGATGTTTCTAAATAAAATGATTTGGAAAGATTGGCAGGAAGAAGCTACCTACATTCAGGAGAATCTAACGGACGAAGCCATTGAAGCAGGACTGCGTCAATTACCGCCAGCTATTTATGACCAAATCCAAGAAGATTTATCTGAGAAGCTAAAAAAACGGCGGGACAATTTACTGGAATTTGCGCGAGCACAATACTCCAATTTGTCCGAAATTGTAGAAGTGGTCGGTACTAATAAGCAGAATTTATTTAAGGTAACGCGCTTACCGCAAAAAGTAGAAGTGGTGGTTTATGAAAAAGATGACGGCAAAGAAATTGAAATTTATCGGCGTAATTTTTTGAAGAATCTTACTAAAGAAATTCGCTTGTATGGTTTGGACAAGGATGATGAATTTATCATCGAGGGAGAAGTAAAAGAAGGTATTCTGATTCGCTGTATTGGTGGTTTTGAGGAAGATAGTTTTATCGACCGTTCTTACGCCAAGGGCAGTAAAAAACTGACCAAATTTCACGATGCGGAACTAGGAAATAACACGTTTGAAAAGGGAAGAGAAGGCGATATAGAAACCAGCGCGCGTCCGCAAGTCAATGCTTTTTTAAAAGAAGAAGTCAACTACAACTACGGATTACCCTTCCCAAGCGTTGGTTACAATCCTGATAATGGGGTTCAATTGGGTTTACAATTAACTTTGTATCGGTACAAGTTTAAACGCAAAAATGTTTTCACCATCGATGGCTCTTATTCGTTTGGCAATCAGTCCGCCGATTTAGGCTTTAAAGCTGATTATAAAAACCTATTTGACCAATATGATTTCCTGATTGAGTCGCGGGTGAGTTTGCCTCAATACACGTTTAACTTCTTTGGTTTGAGCAACGAAACGGAATTTCCCGAAGACCGTGATCTGGATTTTTACCGCATCCGTCAGCAACGCATTATTTTCAATCCATCCATTAAGAAATCCATGGCGGGTAACAGCTTTATGGCATTGGGTATGACCAACGAAGCTATCCAAATTCAAGATACTCCAGAGCGTATTTTGGACACTACAGAACTTCCTCCCTCTACTTACGATTGGAAAACTTTTAGTGGTATTCAGTACCGCTTTTTCTTTGATTATGTAGATGATAAGGTAAATCCGACCAACGGAATTCTATTCAAAACAGACATTGGCTGGAAAGCCAACACGAGCGACTTTTCACGCAATTATACGCGTTTAGCATCCGAGTTTACGACCTATTTTGGTTTCGGTGTACCGCGCAATTGGGTCATCGCTACGCGCTTCGGTGTGGAGCATTTGATTGGAGATTTTGAATTCTTTCAAGCCGCTACTTTAGGCGGTTATAATACACTACGTGCTTACAATAATGAACGTTTTGCGGGCAGTACGAGTTTCTACCACACCACCGATTTGCGTTTCCGCATCGTACAGACCAAAGGGCGCGTTTTGCCAGGTTCTATTGGGCTGACGGTTGGCTTTGATTATGGTCGTGTATGGCAAGTGGAAGATACTTCCGACCAGTGGCATTATGGATTTGGTGGTGGACTTTGGTTCGCTCCACTGGATGCTTTCGTGATTAATACGGGCTACTTTATCCCCGACGAGGGATCTGGGCGCTTTATGTTGAATTTCAATTTCCCATTTTAATAGAATGCTGTTTCAAGGTAGTTTTATGATGGTTTCAAAGTTATTTCTGTTCACGTCTGGATCAGCGAACTTTGCTTAACTTTTTTCTAAAAGAAAAATCTTCTGCGAAGCCAAACTTTGTGCGTGATAGAAGTGCAAAAAACCTTGCGTCTTTGCGTTCAGTGTAAATTTAATTAAAACATCCTTTGGAAAACTCAATTGTCACGCTCAGTTTTTTTTGCTATGAACAGCTACGCGCAAAGTTTTGGGCGTTTGGTATGATGCAGTTCGCTCATGCCGATCTGAGTAAAATAGCTGGATTGAGTTTTTATAAACTGATGGGAAGCGGCAAAAATACGGGATTCAATCCGCTCCCTGATTGGTCCACTTATGCGTTATTGCAGGTCTGGACGGACGAAGCTGCCGCTGATGCTTTTTTTAGCGATTCTGATTTAATCAAAAAATACAACCAGCACAGCAGCGAACGATGGACGATTTACATGCGTACCATCATGGCGCGGGGCGAATGGTCACAGCAACAGCCGTTTGCCACTAGCAAACATTTACAGTCAGAAATTCCACTACTGGGCGTTATCACACGCGCTACTATCAAGTGGCATAAATTGTACTCCTTTTGGAAATACGTGCCTACTTCACACCGCCACTTACTCGACAATCCCGGGCTGATTTATACCAAAGGAATCGGCGAAGTACCCGCTTTTCAAATGGCAACTTTTTCGTTGTGGAAAGATACAGAAGCGCTAAAGCAATTCGCTTATAGTGGTAAGGAACATCGCGTAGCTATCGAAAAAACGCGCGAATTGGATTGGTATAAAGAAGAATTATTTGCACGTTTTCAGCCGTTTAAATCGGAGGGAACTTGGCAGGGCAAAGAGCCGCTACGTGAGTTTTTGTAAAAAACATTATGTCTAAACACATAGACACATAAGGACATATAGTTTTCAAAGCGTATCTAAACTATGTGGTCTATATGCCTATGTGTTTAAAATCTCTCTACAGCGTAGTCGCCACTGCCGTCATCACGCCCAGCGACTTTTGCTTTTCACGTAGTTTGTTTGGTAAAAACCGCAGCATGCCCAACACATAGCCAACGAATTCACTTTCCATACTCTTTGACCAGTCTATTCCGCGCTGTTCCATTTTACTCATCCAATATAAGTTATAAGGATCGAGCGTCCCATAAGCAAGTGTTTTTTCTACCTGCCAACCGCTATTTTCCAACAGTGTAGTCATCGTCGCTGGCGTATAAAGTGCGGTGTGGCGCGGCGTATGCCACGCCGCCCAGTGCGCACCAAATTTGCGCCGACTATCGGAATCGAAATTAGGAACTTCAATAATTAGTTTTGTACCACTTGGTACCATGGCTCGTAATGATTCCAACGTTTTTAGCGGCTCGTAATCGTGTTCTAAATAGTGCCACATCGTCAACACATTTGGTTTGATTTTTTGCGTAAGCAAATTTAAATCGCCCGTGTGCAATTCCAACTTTTGATAACGCGCGGCATCCTCGCGCCATCCTTCATCACTGAAATCATAACCCACTGCACGACAATTATAACGCTGCTGCAACTGTTCCAAAAAAGTGGGTTTCCCGCAACCGACGTCCAGCACCACACTTTCGGCGGTCAGTGGTAATTGAGCTGCGACAAAAGCTAACCGTTGCTTGTCCATTTTAACCTGACTACCAGCGACAAGTGACGCGTATCTCCCCCATGCCCGTTCGCCCCGATAAGGTAAATAGTAATCTTGATAATACTCCATCAGATCTCCCACTGGAACGCGCGGATTTAAAAAGACCAAACCGCAATTATCACACTGGTCAAAGTTGAAAGTCTCCTGCGAAGGATGCATCATCGCGGCGGTGCGCTGCACGGAGTGAAACTGAATCGCTAGGCACGCCAGACATTGTGTTACTACTTCCATTAATTGATTTGAAAATTTGTGATAAAGGCTTATCCTAACAACAGCAGACAACCAATAAAAAAAGCAAGTTGCGACAAATACAAGTGCAGCGAATATTTAAAATTACCAACTTGTACTTTTTTCAAAATTAGAAATTGTAAGCAAAATCCAATCACATACCAAGTGAAATAATTCTTGAAAGGAACAATGTTATTTTTAAAATGCCAAAAGTCAAAGGCGCTCGCACGTTGTTCCATAAAAAAATCGAGTAGTACCATCAAACCCGCACCCAATAAGGCGGCGGCAAAGGGTTTCACTAGTAACTTTTTACCAATTGCTGCGCAAATAAATGCCAATACTGCCCAATAAATACCAATTAATAACGGAACGCCCACTAATTTTATGCCCAGGTTTTCACCGTAATAGTACTCCCCAAATAGCAACCCCGTTTGTACGCCAACTATTTCCGCGACCATGCCCACTGCGAAAGCGAACCACCACACCAGCCAGAAACGCGTATTGTAAGTTGGAAAATTGATAAGTAATAGTACCGCACCCAGTGCTAAATTAAGCGGAGTCTTAGGTATAAACCAACTTACGTAACCCAACGCAATGCCAATCAGCGCCGAAACCACAAATAGCCAGACGGTAAATATCGACAAATCGCGTTTGTGAGCAACTGCCTGTTTAGAAATAGTGTCAATAGTTATCATGCTTTATTATGTTGTTGTTTTACTAAATCATCCACAATGCGCGCCGACAGCAAGCACAGCGGAATACCGCCACCAGGATGTACCGAACCACCACAGAAATACAGATTTTTAATGCGCGAACTAAAATTTGGGTGGCGCAAGAAAGCAGCAAATTTGGAATTGCTCGCCGCACCGTAGAGCGCACCGCGATAAGAGGAAGTTTTTGCCGCGATGGAACGCGGATCGAGGATAGCTTCTGTCGCAATTAGCGGCTGAATGTCCACACCCAACGTTCGTTTTATTTTATTAATAATATCAACTCGCGCCGCTGCGATAAGCGTCTCCCAATCTTGCCCATAATCACCTGGTGCGTTGATCATCACAAACCAGTTTTCGCAGCCAGTGGGCGCATCATCGGGCGATTCTTTCGCCGTGATATTGATGTAAACTGTCGGATCGTGGTATAGTGATTTTTGTTTAAAAATGTGGTCGAACTCCTGCGGATAATCTGCACTAAAGAGAATATTGTGCAAATCCAGTTGGGGAAATTTACGCTCGACACCCCAGTAAAAAATCAGTGCTGAACTACTACGTTCCTGCGCCAGCGTACGTTTTGGATGGGCTTCATTGGGCAGTAATTTTTTATACGTTGGAAAAATATCCATGTTGGAGACGACTATATCTGCTAACTGTTCACCAGCAGCGGTAGCAATTCCTGCAGCTCTTTTTTTCTCCACCAAGATCCGTTCGACGGGCGAATCGAAATAAAAATCTATTCCCTGTTGCTGTGCTAATTCGTAAAGCGACTGCGTGATTCGTACCATTCCACCTTTTGGAAAAAAAGTGCCGTAGTGCATTTCCAAGTGCGGAATCATCGACATAATACCTGGCGTCTGATAGGGCGAAGAACCATTGTAAGTCGCGTAGCGATTGAATAATTGCACCAAATGCGGCTCCTGAATCAAGCGTTCGTTGACGCGATTAAGACTGGTATGAATATCCATTTTACCCGAATAGACGAGCGCCTTCAGTGTAGCCGCCGATAAATAAGTTTGCCAACGGTGAAGTGATTGTTCCAAAAAAAGCGACGCCGTGAGTTCGTATTTTTTTGCGCTACGCTCTAAATATTCCCGCAACTTTGCCACATCTACGCCAAAAGTATGACTTGCAGATTGGATAAATTCCTCTACGTCCGCCGTCACACTAAACTCCGTACCGTCCGCCCAAAAATAATTACAAACCGTTTCTTTTTGTTGGTACTGAAAATATTCCGCAGGGTTCAGATCGTACAACTCAAACAACTCCGTAACCAAGTGCGGCATGGTAAACAAAGACGGTCCAGCGTCGAACCGATAGCCCGCCTGCGAGAAGTCGGAGAGCTTTCCTCCAGGATAATCGTTGGCTTCGTACACACCTATCGCGTAGCCTTGCTTACGCAAACGTAATGCAGTCGCAATGCCACCAATTCCTGCGCCAATAATGATTGCTTTTTTCACGGGGGTTAAAACAGAAAGAGCGAAATAGGGTTTAGAAAATTTGAATTTATTGTGGATTCTTTTTCTACTTTTGCCCGAACTTCGGTCATTTAATTAAATCAAATTTCTATGATTATTGTCACGGGTGCTTACGGATTTATTGGTAGTATTTTAGTCAAACATTTGAATCAGAATGGACATGCCGATTTGGTTTTGGTCGATGATTTTTCGGTTAAAACCAAGTCCTCCAATTTGGGTAATTTACAATATCAGCAACGGATCGAGCGTACTGAATTTTTAGCTTTTTTAAATAAAAACAATCCTAAAATCTCCGCCATTTTTCACCTCGGCGCGCGCACCGACACCACCGAAACAGACCGCGCCCTACTCGACCGTCTGAATTTAAATTATACCAAAGACATCTGGGATTGGTGTACGCAAAGCGCTGTGCCGCTGATTTATGCATCAAGTGCTGCCACTTACGGTTTGGGCGAACACGGCTTTGTGGATAGTCACGAAATTGTGGAGCAATTACAACCACTCAACGCCTACGGCGATTCTAAAAATGACTTTGACCACTGGGCATTGCAGCAAGCAAAACAGCCGCCGTTCTGGATTGGATTAAAGTTTTTTAATGTATATGGTCCGCACGAATACCACAAGGGGCGCATGGCTTCCGTGGTGTTTCATACTTTTCGGCAAATTCAAAAAACGGGCGGCATGAAGCTCTTTCGTTCCCACCGCGCGGATGTTGCTGATGGTCAGCAAAGCCGCGATTTTATTCACGTGGAGGACGTGGTTAAGATTTGTTATTTCTTTTATAAAAATGCTAAAAACGGCAAAGTGGAAAATGGCTTATATAATGTCGGAACGGGTCAGGCACGTCCTTTTATGGATTTAGCGACGGCTACTTTTCGGGCGTTGGGTTTGACGCCCAACATCTCTTTTATTGATACGCCGATTGACATCCGCGAGAAGTATCAGTATTTTACGGAAGCGGATTTGACGAAGCTACGGGCGGCTGGGTATGCGGATGATTTTTATAGCTTGGAGGAAGGTGTGGAGCGGTATGTGGAGGATTTACAGGCGTTCTTTGAATAAACGCAAAGGTATTAAGGTTTTCATTTTAAAAAAAACACATAGGCACATAGAACACATAGCACGTATGATATGCGAATTAAAAGTTAAAGGATAGCTATAAAAACGGTAGCAGCGGCGATTTTTCCATAAACATGGCTTAAAATCCCTTTTGTTGCTCTGGTCTTGGATGCATTTTGAATACCTGTTTTCTCTATTAACCAATTAAAAAAGCCTTCAATAGGTTGTCGAAGCCTACTGATAGCTGTATTTTGTAATTTTTGGTCAGCAAACAGTTGCTTTTGACCTCTTTGCCGTTTAGCAATCGCGCAAATTGTGACATTATATTCTCGTTCTATGAAGTCCTTGTTCTTAAGGTCGTAATAAGCACTGTCCAAATAACATTTACTGTTTTTAGCCAAATGTAACAGCTCGTTTTTAAAAATCTCGTAGTCATGCGCAGATGCACTCGATATGGCACTTAGAGCAGGATGTGGTAACTGCTGGTTAGAAGCGACAACATTGAGATTATGTAACTTCAATCCGTGGTAATACATTTGTTTAGTCGCACAATAGCCAAGATTTGCGATTTCGGGAGCTACTTTAGCTTTTGCTCCACGCGCGCCTTTTGCCATGATAATAGGCATGGAATCACCAGAATATTCGATGATTTGGTGTTGAAAATCAACACCTTGTGCTATCTCATCCTGATTGATGGCTATCGCTAAATGACGAAAGCATTCGGCTAATTCGTTGATACGATGATTAAACGCTTCGTATTTTGGCAAGTCTGGAAACCAAGAACGAAGGTGTCGGTCAGCGTATTTATGTACTGCTTTTTTTGTTCGAAGTTGGAAGTCATCATTTGTACAAAAAATATAGACCGAAGCTGCTTCAATATCCGTAAACTTTAGCGTATTATTGTTGCTGTATCGCTCGTTATAAACTTCAAATATCCAAGAATATTTACTTACTAAAAAGTAAGTTTTTACAAGAGTTGTTTCCCAATCCATTTTAAGTTTTTTTTTGAATGTTGTAATCCAAAATTAGAACTTCTTGTGACGTTGGGAAACTCTTTTTTAACTTTTAATTCGCATATATTGTCAGTTTGGGCGCCGTTACTAACGTGGCAGCGGCAGTTACGAAAGCACCCGATATTGCGCCAAACATCCGTTGTTACTTATTGGGAATGCGCTATGATGTTACAAAATCAGCGTGGGATAAAAGTGAATTTAATGCGCGTAATGGCATCAATGGTTTAAATGAATTGCTCAATAATCAAGCGGTAGAAATGATTATTATGCCCGCGAATACGGCGCAAGTTTTGCAATTTGACCATCAGGAAAGTTTGAAAAGATTAGCAGCTTACGATAACGCAGCGAGTGAAATTTTGTCGCGGCGTTGGGCGGAAGTCAGTGCGGGAGAGAGCTGGACGATGTGGGATTTGGCGTTAATTGAAGCCATCATTCATCCCGAATGGGCGCGACTGGAAAAGCGATTAACGCCACCCGAAAATTCGATGAGACTGGTACAGGTTTACACCAAAATAGACGCGGATAAGATGCGAGCGGCGTTTTGGGAAAACTTGCGTTAAAA